>CABEEJ010000541.1:122949-171724 GCA_901482245.1 Timema douglasi
TCTCTGAGGGGAGGGGAACATAGGGGAAAGCAAAAAGAACATAGGAGAACATTCACATGAAACAGAGGGATTGGCGGTAAAGAACAAATAGGTCATTGGAGAGACGTCTGGAACATCACGTGATCACCACCTGATCACTTCCCATGGAGCAACGCGAAAAATAACACGCTCACAATGCCACACCTCTAATGTCTTTCAGTTACGTCTTTTCACTCGGGGCGAGAACAATGTGCGCGGGCCGGGATGTTTTTTGACAAGACTTCACACACACAGACTGAGAAACGGGGCACTTTTGGTGAGTATTGTTATGTTCACTCTTCGTGGTTGTAGAATTGGTGTTATTTTACTCATATTGTCTTCTTGCTTGTAACGTTGATTTCAAGCAACGTTACATGATATATGAATTACAACTGGTGACCATCATATTTAGTTTTTAGTGTGAATGAGACAGCCATGGAAAAGGTGAAGGAATGACCTGCTGAAAGTCATTAGAACCTGGAAGAAAGAGTGTTCAACATAAACAACTAGTATATATTCTTAATTATTATAGGAAAATAATTTAACAATAATGTTTTTGTACTTTTTCAAGAAACAGAGTAGTACTTTTATATGTGGAGACCAAATAATAGAACCAAATTCCAAATTGTTTCGTACTAGAGAATAATAGAGATAAAGTTTTGCTTTAGGGCCAGTAAAGTGTTATGTGCTTCTTCTAACAAAGTTTAACATTTATAATGCTTTGGTAAAAGTAATATTTATATGTGTAGAGAAAGTAAGTTTGGAGTCTAGGGTGATGATACTTAAGTATTGAATATTATAAACAGGAATCGTCAAATAGTGAAGCAATAAGATATAGTCAAATGTAATAACACTATTTTTCTTTGGAAAAGTTCTTTTTACACATTTATTCAAGTTAAGGGACAGATCATTAACTTTACACCATTCTGTGATGTTGTCCAAGACAGATTATAAAAAGTTACAATCAATTAGTGAGTCAATTTAATGGTATATTTTTAAGTGATCAGTGAAGATTACTGGTTTATTAAAACATTGAATTATGATCGATAACACATTAAATAGTTGGTTATCTTTTTTGCCATACAAATTACTCAATTCTTATAAATATTTATTCAAAAACGTCTATTTTCAGAACTATTATAAGACTAATTAACTGATGACATTTCAAGCAGAATTTTTTATTTCAATCGAATCAGAAGCTAACCAACACGAAATGATGTAGTGTTGCAGACAAACGATCACGAATAACACTCAAAACTTCTGTTTGAACTTACACTTGAACCTTAAAAACGTTTCTGGCCCATAACCTGTTGAAAATGGTATTATGACATCAATTAACGGTTTACATCTCTTGTACATATTTAAAACACAAAGCAAAATCGTTAATGATTATTTTTTCATTCTTGTAATTAATAGTACAGATCATATATGTATCATTTGTTATAAAGAAATCAACAAAGTAAAACAAAACATTAAAGAACATTTAGAAGGCATTGCCCATCTTCTTGCAGGTCAAGGCTCACCCACTAAATACTGTATTGAGTGGGTGGAATTACTCAAGTCCCTACATAAACCCTTCCACGAGCAGGCCTGAAGGGATATGTGTTCCACCAAAGCTTACCGGAAAACCCAATGGGAATGGACCATTGAGAGGATCCCAGACTGGACCTAAAAGCGATAGGGTGTAATGAGGTGAACTGGATAGAACTAGCTCAAGATACGGAAAGGTGGTGTACTTTTGTAAATGCGGTAATGAACTATTGAGTTCCTCATGCCATAAATTAAGTAGGTTTATTTATATCTTTGATTTTATCACGAGAAATGTGTCTAAAATATTTGATCATATTTAAACTTTGCTATAAAATTTTGTACTAAACATTTAGTGATAAAATACTGTGTGCAAATCGTTACTGAACAAAATGTACAAGCTATCTAAACTTAATGAACAATTTACACAAATTTAACAAATGTGTTGATTAGAAATTATATCAAATAGCCTACTCCCAAAAATGTACCTTTCTTTCCTTCGCCACATCTTACTGCCTGTTCTAATTATACGCGTATGCGCAAATTAAGTTAGTAAGTAAGAATGAATTTTAAATAAATGTACCTGCATTGAAGGAAGAGCGAAAAACACTTTTAGAAAAAAACTAACCGGGATTAAAGGCTCAGCATCACCAGTATAGTCTATTGTAAGAGGGACGCCTGATTTCAGAGGTGGGATTCAACCTGCCAACTGATTTTATCTGTTTGTTAAAGATTTGGGGAAAATTGATATACCATCCAGTGGTGGCTTGTGTATAGGCACTGCGGAACTGCAGCACCCTCTATTTCCACTAGATTTTATCGATAACATTTAATATAATGAGTCCTTTTTTCTTTAATTCTTTATTTATTTTTATAGTACAATATATATTCCTTAAGCTTAATGTCAATACTTCAGTAGCCATCCCCCAGTTTAACAAAAATATACAAAAATCTTTGTATGGAACTGTGCGCTTCACAGTGCCAGTGACATGGTGTTTGACTGTTGTAGGCATGCACACATAGGAGGGGGTGGGGAAGAAGGCGGGACTGTGAGGTAGAGATAGCATTGTTGCTCTCGCAGTGCCGGCTCTGCCGTGATGTTGAAAGAAAGTGTTTTTTTACTCAGCGTGTGTTGTGCTTAAAAACCGTGTACCATATTCTTGAATGTGATAAAGTGTAGAATAGTGTAGAACTAGATTATTCTGCTTACAGCTATTCTATTTGATTCATTTTTTTTTCGGTTATTTTATTTAACAGAAAGACTAAATGCGCTTGCAGTACTTTCAATGGAGAAAAATTTCCTCAATTGTAATCCAGAGATCAAGAAGAAAATTATTGAACTTTTTGTGCAAATTCAAACAAGATTAATGGATTTAATTTTTAAATAAATAGATCAAGCTTGAACTGTAACAATTTAAGTTAAAGTAAGTAAAAAAAATTGTATTTTTTTAAAAAGATTTTATCAAGTTCCTGAATAAATTTTCTTTCTATACATGTTTTTTTTCTTTTTACACAATTTTAAAACAAAAGCTAAATATTTTCTGGAGCAGCACCCCCACCAATTTTAGCTACGACCCGACATTGATAACATCCGTTTACCTCTAAAGGTAACATGCTTAACTAGAATGATTCAATATATGCCACAACTTATAATATAGGGTAATAGTGTAATACATAAACGTAAGATCACTATTTTTCAGGGTTAATGGATTGTACATGAATCTAGGTTAATTGCCTTGGTTTATCACCCTCGATGTCATATGTGTTCTCTAAGTTTAACACCCCTTACACTTCCCTGTTTGGACCAATAAGAGACGAAAGCTGCTCATAAATAATATAGCTTGGAAAATTACTCCCACCCCCTTCATAATTAGCAAGGGCGTAGAAAGCGTGGAGGTCCTAGGGGTCCGGAACACCCTGGAATATTCTGGACCCCTTGGAACATGTTTTACCACCCTGAAGGGGGGGGGGGTGTCCACGTATACATACAAATAATGTAACAAGGTATAGCTTTTTACTTTTACTACAGTTTGTTACGTATCATCTGCTGTGGTGACAGCCGACAGGATAGGCTAACTCTAACCTAGCAAGCCACCGAACCACGAGCTAGGAGGAGCTGGCGATTCAAGAACACAACCCTAGATAGAACCACAAGAGCTTAGGATGATTTATGTTAAATATATATNATATATATATAATTTTTGAAATAGTAATTGTATGAAAATACCCATTTTATCACAGTGCTATGTATAATATCTTGTATTTTTATTACATGTTAATTGTTTAGGATTAAATTGTAAGAATGTATACGTACCCGTTTTTTTTAATGTTTTCTTTTGTAACTTACAAGGATAGTGGAGAATGGCCCTTAGAAAAATTGGTTTAGGACTGATAGGTAAATTTTAAATACATTCTTACAATTATTAAACTTCCTTTATGATAGTCTTTTTTCCAACTGTTTCGTTTGTTTCCTCTTACTGTTTCTGTCTCGTCTCTCTCTCCCTTTTGTACAATGTATGTTTTACGGTCCTGTCGACACACTATGAGCAATGGGGTGGGTTTTTATATAATTTTCCCACCCTTAGCTCAAAGAAGGCACTTTTCAGCCTACCAGGACGTCAAACCATTTTATTGTAAGGTTTTTTTTTTTTTTAAGTTCAATGTCGTGTCCGTTTCCGAGAGCCCTTCGGGGCTGGTGTTAATTGTTTGACCATTTATGTTTCATGTATTTTCATTTATATTAAATGTTAAAAACAATAAAAAAAACCTTACAAAGAAACAAACTTAACGAGATTAATATAAAACATTAGGGATGCCGGATGGGCTTAGGCATGAAAAAAACAGCACCTTTAGTAAAGCAAGAGCAATCTGTTAGTGTTGCTGCTTCAGCACTGGACCTGTTTACCTGCTCCTTTCTGTCACAGTGATAGTATTCGTACCTACTCCCAGCCTAGTTTTTTTTTAGCACCGCATCTATTGCTCGTTCGGGTTTTATGCAATGCCAACTACGCCAATGTGTTAGGGATGAAAATGGTTTGATTCTAGAAGAAGTGCGCCCACATTTGTTTGGAATTAGAGTTGAAAACTTTTAAGAAAAAGTCACTCTCAGTGCACCCAACTGGAATAGAACCTCAATCTCACTGTCATTGGCAGTACACTCTAGTGCGAGAGCGAAGCCAGCGACCAGAGGCTGGCAACCTTTTTGATATTGTGGGCTTTATAGCTTTTAAAAAAATGTTTGGCTAATTTGAAAAATGGTGTAACAAAAAATAAGTTCAATCTTACATTTCCCAATTAGTAATTAGCTATTAAGTCCATTTGTTGAACAAATTGTTGTTTGCTGAACATTTTGTGGGCTAGATAAAATTAGTCAGTCAGTAGATTGCTGACCTTTGCCTTAAATCATTTGATCACCGAGTGGGCCCCTTTAATGTTACTCATCAACGTAACAATTTATTGTGAGCATATATTACATACTGTGCTTGTATTGTGGGAAAAATGTTTTGTACTATGAAAGCTTTCCCCTTCGAAACTCATTTGTGACTCCCAAGCCAACTCTAATCTAGACCTATATAATAGATAAGTAAGGTTGCGCTGGACCTGATCTTAGTGCTCTGACAAGAACACAAAGCATCCACTTTCTTTCTACTGTACGACTGCTCCAAAAATCTCCGGAGCACCTGTATATACAATCGGCTCATTGCTGTACACGATTGGGGGCACGATGTAGGGGTAATTTGTATCAGTGCCTACTTCACATACTGATACGGTGGTGTCCCTAATATCCCACCCAAGCTGCGTGCCTTCAGCGACAATTTTCAACTCACCAACGGCTCAGGTGGTCTCGTCGGTGGCTCCCAACAACTTCGTCCTATTGACTCTTTACTACCCACCTGAGTGGGGCTTGCAAATAACACCTTTGGGCTTAAAGGCAGAAATGGGGTCCATACCTTTGCACAAAATTGACACTTCCCCTCCCCCTGACTCTGGCGCTGGTAGCCGGGCTAAGGCAGGGGATATGCCTGCTTCGATGAAGAGTACTGCCGTGACGTCTGGGGCCTCCTCCACCATGGAGAGGGGGTCTCCAAGTTGAATGCCCCGGTGTCCCTCGAGTTCCAGATGCCACGTCTTTAGAAGACACTAACGTCAACTTGACTTAGTATAGTGTGTGAATCTGATCGTACACTTACACTTTTGGCAATAATTGACGCGTATACATGATTTGGTGTACAAATATAATTCTTTTCGTTCGATCATTCTCAATTTGCATACCAACTTACAAACTTACATAACCAACTGTTATTTCAAATTATATCTTAAGTGTATCTAGTAATGGATAAAGTATTTCTTTTGATTGAGCTGCAATCAACCCATCATCAACAAATAAAACTAAATATACTTGTTCACTTCTAATTGTGCCATAATATACATAATTACCATCATCACTTTGTTTCAGGTTGAATTGTTTAAAAAAAAATCACTAAACTTTGTGTTCCAACACCTAGGAGCCTAAATAAATCATATAATGATTTTCACAATAGACAAACAACATTTTATTAATTTTTTACGTCAGGTCCCTCTAGCAGCTCCTTGTGAATAGTTTCTTGAAGTTCTCCGTACAAAAAACGGAGTGTGATTTTAATTTTATTGAGAGGGAGAATTATTCAATTAATGTGTGCGTGAGTAGACATGGCGAGATCCTACCTGATGCTGAAGATCCGGTGAAGCAGTAACCCAAGTAGGCCTACCTGGGGTTGTGATGGGATGATCTTGGTGTTTCGGATCAGACGCACATTTATACCAGTTAGGATCAGGATGAGTTTATTTAAATTAGCGAAAGAGAATGCAAGACACAACGAGAAACAGAGAAGTTGAGCCGTGGTGGTGACGCACGTCCACCTTTGAGAAAACCACTTTGTGAACTAACAGGAAATGCGCGTAAAAATACGAGAGCAATGGTACCACCCTTACAAAACATAATTAATGAAAGAAAAGGCGGTAAACAGAAAAATGTGAT
Organism: Timema douglasi; assembly: GCA_901482245.1. Classification (NCBI taxonomy): domain Eukaryota; kingdom Metazoa; phylum Arthropoda; class Insecta; order Phasmatodea; family Timematidae; genus Timema; species Timema douglasi. Next base: position 129,512 of record CABEEJ010000541.1, read on the forward strand.
AATTACATAGATTAATAATGAATGAATATAAGAAATATTTAATTAAGTAAACAATAATGAAATTGATACTAAAATAATAAAATATAAAGAAATAAATACTAAGCATCCTCCCCCCGTTGAACCATTCAGGTTCAAGAATAAGGAAGAAACACAGAACACAATGAGACCTAATCACTAGGTAAAGGGAAAACCTTTACAGCAGGCCCAGTAAGGAATTTTCTTAATGTACGTAGAGTTACTACTCGTACCACGCCGTCAGGACCAGGAGACGTTGAAACTATTCACCTAAGAGTCCAAGCAAGGGGGGGTGAGCCCGAATCATGTATTCCTACAAGGTCTCCATTCTTGAGGTTATCATATTGAGTACTCCACTTGATTCGTTGTTGTAAATTATGGAGATACTCCCGGTGCCATCTTGACCAAAATCGTTGTGAAAGGGCTTGAATTATCTGCCATCTCTTGAGACGATTGAGAGGTATTTCTTCTATTTGCGACTCGGGGAGAGCCGTGAGAGAGTTTCCAATGAGAAAATGTCCCGGGGTAAGTACATCAATCTCTGACGGATCTGAAGACAAGGGTGTAAGGGGACGGGAGTTGAGCATAGCTTCAACTTTGGTGGTGAGTGTAATAAATTCTTCCAATGTCAATATTTGGCTGCCAATAACTCTGGTTAGGTGGTGTTTAGCACTCTTAACAGCGCTTTCCCAGAGTCCACCTTGGTGTGGCGAGGCAGGGGGTAGGAAGTGAAACTTGATCCCATTTTCTGCGGCAAATCGGTCAATTTGATCTTGATTCTTCTTTTCTTTAAGAAATGCTGTTCTTATTTTCTTCAATTGAGTAGAAGCTCCCACGAAGTTGGTGCCACAGTCAGAATAAATATCTGAGCATAACCCACGACGAGACACGAAGCGAGTTAGCGCAGCAATGAACGCGTTTGTAGAGAGATCTGTTGCAACCTCAAGATGTACAGCTTTGGTGGTGAAACAAATGAATACACACAGGTATGCCTTTATCGGTTGCGATCGCCATAATGCGTGTAACTTAATTGTGAAAGGACCTGCATAATCCACTCCCGTCTTAAGAAAAGGTCGTGAGACAGTGATACGAGCTTCAGGTAGATCTCCCATTAAGGGGGCTGTGTTGGTGGGCTTGCATCGGAAACATCTTATGCATTTAAAAATGCGAGATCTGATAACACTCCTAGCCGAGATAATCCAATATACTTGGGATATTTTGGATTGTAATAGCTGTGGGCCTGCATGTAGGTGCTTGTGGTGATAGTAATCTATTATCATATAGGTAATATGATGTTTTTTGGGTAAAATTAAGGGGTGTTTAGCTGAGTATGGCAACTGTGATTGTTTGAGTCTACCTCCAACACGGAGTAATCCCTCAGAATCCAGAAATGGTATTAAACGTTGTAATCGTGGTTTTCAACTTTTGCCGAGTTTGAAGAGATTGATATCTTCCTCGAAATGATTGGTTTGGATTAACTTCACAATTAAAAAATTGCCTTTTCTAATTCTTTAGGAGTGAGAGGCCCAGAACAAATGTCTTCTCTTCTGAGTTTACAGATGAATCTTAATATATAGGCAACAATTCTCTGTAATATGAACCACAATGAAAATAGAAATAGTAAATCCCAGTCTTCTTTGTGTGTCGAGATAAGTATGTTTAATGGTTGGGTTTTCGTCTCTAGGAGAGTGTGTGATTCTGAAGATGAACAGCAAAGTGGAGGCCATTGTGTGCTGGATGCTGCTAACCAAGGTGGGCCTGTCCACCAAAAAGGGTGGTTACAGAGCAGGGGAGGTGATACACCACGGGAGGCCACGTCACTTGGATTTTGATTGGTAGAATCATGAGCCCATACTTCTGGAGGTGTCATCTCTTGTATTTGAGAAACCCGATTAGCAACGTATACCTTGGGACGGTATGGTGGAGTGTGTATACATGCAAGTTCGATGGTTGAGTCTGTCCAAGCGGTAACTGAATTTATGTGGTAATGAGAGGATATGAGGCTTCTACAGTATTTTATTAATTTTTAAAGTAAATGAGCTCCACATAATTCAAGACGGGGTAACGAAATCCATTTCAGAGGTGAGACACGAGATTTTGCAATAAGAAAATTTACTTTGACTTCGGAGTTTTGAATCACACATCTGAGATAGATAGCTGCTGCATAACCTTGCTCAGATGCATCTGAGAATCCATGTAATTGGACATCTACAGTAGAGTAGAGAGAGAGATACCGAGGTATGCTGAGGTTTTCTAAGGCTGGAAGCTCTTCCAGAAACCTTACCCATTTTGCATAAATATCTGCGGGTAGAGGTTCGTCCCAAGATAGTCTTAGTGTCCATAGAAGTTGCATCAATGATTTGGCCCAAAATGCTACTGGTGTCAACCAACCACACGGGTCGTAAATTTGAGCTATAGCTGAGAGTACTGAACGTTTAGTCGGGACTTGTTGAACTATATCAATCTTATACAAAAATGCATCACTGTCAGGCATCCATTTGAGACCAAGGATGCTATAGAGAGGTTGTTCAGGAGTGCGAAAGTAAAGTGGGGTCTCACGATGCTCCTGGGGTACAGTGCTCAGTACATGGTGTGAGTTACTGGACCATTTGCGCAATTCAAACCCACCTTTTATTAACAACTCTGTGAGCTCTTGTTGAAGAGAGAGTGTATCTTCTAAGTTGTCAGCGCCAGTGATAATATCATTGACAAATGTTTGGGTTTGTAGCACTCGGGATGCGCTGGGAAAGGCCTGGCCTATCCTCAACAAGTTGATGTAGAGTCTGAATTGCAAGATAAGGTGAGCTAATTACACCATATGTGACAGTGGTAAGTTGGTACACTTTGAGAGGCAAATTAGGACCAAAATATCAATATCAATAATCAATAAAATATCAATTGATAATTTTGGTCGTCAGGATGTACTTTAATATGTCTGTACATTTGGCGAATGTATGCATTAAAAACAATTTTATGACGTCTGAAGTTTAAAAGAATATAGCAAATATAATTTTGGAGTTTCGGGCCCGAGGGAAGTACATCATTTAATGAAAGGCCAGATGTGCATTTGGCACTTGCGTCAAATACTACACGCAGCTTAGTGGTAGAACTTGTTTCTTTATGCACGCCATGGTGAGGTAGAAAGTAATGTTGGGAATTATTTTGGAGTGTGTTGGTAAATAATTTCATGTGTCCAGATTTATGATAATCATCCATTAATTCACCATATGATTTCTTGAGAGCTGGTTGAGAATTTAATTTATTTTCAAGGGCATTAAAACGCCCTTTTGCTTGATATGATGAATCACCAAGAGATGGCCTAGGTTCCTTGAATGGAAGTCGAAGCACATATCGACCAGTGCTGTCCCTAGCGTGCGTGTTGCGGAATTGTTTTTCACATATTTCCTCATCTCGCGTAACCACCTTCTAAAGGGGTGGTTCCTCTAATTTCCAGAACTGTTGAAGTGAGTTGTGCAGGTCAATATCAGTGGTTGATAATAACGTAATAAGATTAGATGAAGCTTGCTCGTTGTTATCTTCACTAATAGAGGCAGCGCTTCCCATAAGTACGAAGCCGAATATAGTTCCTAGTGCTATAGGCATGTCTTTTCCAAGTGGATAGAGATCACCAGTGAGTGTTTGGGCGAAGAGGTTAGCACCAATTAGCATTTGAACAGAACCACTCTCATTAAACGTAGGGTCAGCAGGAAAAAAATATTTTAGTTTTTTCATTACATCAGGTGAGATGCGAGTTTGCGGCATATTTGATGTTATTTTATCAATTATCAAAACTGAGTGAGCGTGTGCCAATGATATACCACCACATGTGAAAATATTTAAGCGAGTACTACCCTTAAGTTTCACTTTAGTTGATGATATCCCCTGAACGTTACTAGGTTTGAGGCAGTTACGTTTTGCGTCCAGCAACTGTGCACAATGTTCAGTAATCAGCGTGGAATGACTCGCCGAGTCCAATATCGCACGCACAATTTGTGTATTGCCGGAGGGTGTAGTAATGTGGACTAGAGCCGTGGCTAGGAGTACAATATTATGAGTTGTTGAAGACAGGCCAACAAAAGGTTTAGTTGAACCAGAATCGGTCAATTGTGAATAAGTAGATGTGTCTGTGTGAAAAGTAGCACGATGGTTTCTCAGCGGTTCAGTAATTGTCAACTGTTGTTTGAGACAGTTGTTTGTGTTGCATCAGGTGATTGAGGAGAAAGATGCAACAATGTGTGATGAGGCTTATTGCATTTTTGACATACATATTTTGACTGACAGTTTGAGATAGGATGTGAAGTACCTAGGCAATTAACACCGAATCGATTTGATTTAATAAATGCAAATCTTTTCTGTTGAGTTAAAGATTGAAAATCTGTACATTTATAAATATTATGCTCTGGCTGTTTGCAAAACGAGCAGGGATTATTTGAACCTATATTTTCAGATAAAGGACCATCCTAGTTTGTCTGGGTGCTAATGCGCGTGAAAATGAGTGTGTTGGCATTATCGTTGGTTTTGTTGACAGTTTATGCGATAGATTGGTCTCCTCTTGGTGTGTACCCTTAGTTTCCAAAAAAGTATTACTTCACTGACAGTTGGTAGAACCTGTGTATCAGCGCGATTACTTTAGAATTTCTTTCTGAGCTCTTGAAGAATTTTACGCATCAAGATGTTTGAAAAAATTATGTTTTCCTCGTAAATCTTTTGATTAAGTGCGGATAATGCTTGTGAGTGCTCATTATAAGTTAATAAGAAGGAGCGAAGAGTTTTTACAGTCACTTGTTCAATATTGGGTAGCTCAATTAAATTGTCAGTGTGTAGATTAATCAAATATCGGATGTTGTGGTATCTCTTCTTGAGCAAATTCCAAGAAACTGTGTAGTTTTCTGCAGTGAGTGAAAGTGACTTTATTATGTTTAGTGGTTCGGATGTTAGTGAACTTAAGAGATACTGAAATTTCTCGACCTCCGTCAGAGACGTGTTATTGTGAATTGTGGCCTCATAGAGACTCGAATATGTTAACCATTGTGTGGGCTCACCAGAGAATTGCTTTAAATTAATTTTAGGCAGTCTGATATTGGACGCAACAGAGTGGTTTGATTTGGTTGATTCATTTAATGGATCACTTGTGGAAACCAATAAAGGAGGGACTAGCAAGCTGACAGTACATTGGATATCGACGTCTAAATCTGCAATTATATTTTGAAATTCGTCTATTTTTTCTGGATCATATTCTTGAGTGTGGGTTGTGACATTGTTTAATTTAGACAAGGATGCATCAAATTCTGCCTTTTTAGCACTTGATTCCTTACCAAGAATTGTACTCTTTTGTACTTGAATTGGGTTTAACGTTTCACATCGAGAAATAATGCTTAATTGATCCTGTATTTTAGTAAGTCTTGATTTGATTTGTTCTGCTTGATGCACAAAGCTTGAGTACTTCATCTTGAATTATGTTAATAATATTAATAATAATAAATCTGCTTGTGCATCTATTTATTTGTAAATAATATTTACTTGAGAGCAAACACAATATAGAACAAAAAAAGAGAGAGAGCAAATGTCATTTGAAACTGTCTATACACAAGTCTAGGAACTCGTTGTTCTGAGAAGAGGGTGTTTTTGAAAGTAACCTTGAGCTTAGTGTGCCTAGCGAAAGAGAAAGGGGGGTGGAGGGAGAGAACTAAGAAACATTCCTTTCAAAACAACTCACAATGAATGTTTGGCGGAGTGATATTATTTTCAACAACAAAAACAAAACATATTAAAACATAAATTGGGTGGTACATAGCATTTAACCGCGCACATATTACAATTAATATTGAATGTTTAGTTCACAGCTCACTAATTCAATCTAGTTATTATTTAAGCGGCACATTAAAAATAGAATATCAGTTTCACCGATAACAAGTTATTGAATGGCGGTCTTTCTTGGCGGCAATTCACAAACGAGGGTTTTCTGATATTTTACACAATTAGTTTTATTTTCCAAAGTAATTATTTTAACACTAGTTATATTTGATTGTCTTGAGAGGAAAATGTTCAGTTTTATTTTATTTTTATTACTGTTTATTTGAATGGACTTTAACACAATAGCGTGGTACGAATGTTAGCTAGATAAAAGAATTTAATTTATTATCTTATATATTTAGAAACATTCCTGGCTGGAGGACCAATGATTTTAATTTGATTGAGAGGAAGAATTATTCAATTAATGTGTGCGTGAGTAGACATGGCGAGATCTTACCTGATGCTGAAGATCAGGTGAAGCAGTTAACCCAAGTAGGCCTACCTGGGGTTGTGATGGGATGATCTTGGTGTTTCGGATCAGAGGCCCATTTATACCAGTTAGGATGAGGATGAGTTTATTTAAATTAGCGAAAGAGAATGCAAGACACAACGAGAAACAGAGAAGTTGAGCCGCGGTGGTGACGCACGTCCACCTTTGAGAAAACCACTTTGCGAACTAACAGGAAACGCGCGTAAAAATACGAGAGCAATTGTACCACCCTTACAAAACATAATTAATGAAAGAAAAGGTGGTAAACAGAAAAATGTGATAATTACATAGATTAATAATGAATGAATATAAGAAATATTTAATTAAGTAAATAATAATGTAATTGATACTAAAATACTAAAATATAAAGAAATAAATACTAAACACAGTGTGTACATCAAACTGTACTAGCTCGAAATCCTTTTGTGCCACGACTGCTAGAAACACTCTCAGTGAGTCGTATTTAGCCACTGGAGCAAAGGTTTCAGTATAATTTATGCCCTGGTCTTGAAGAAACCCTCTCGCACATAAGCGAGCTTTATTACGTCTTATATTTTCAGCAGCATCACTTTGAATTTTGAAAACCAACTTTGAACTTATCAGTTTTATCGTTTCGTCTTTTGGCACAACTATTCACGTTTAGTTTTTCTCGTAAGATTTGAGATATTATTCAATTGCTTCAATCCAATTTTGAGCCTCAGGTCCACTCACAACTTCTTAAAATGTTTCTGGTGTGACATATTGAACTAAATTTACATCATATCTAGGTGGTGGCCGGATTTTACCTCGATACATTAAGAACTCCAATTCTACGTTTTGTTGAGGAGCTTTTACATTTGGATCAACATAAATTTTATCTTCATCGTGTAGGTGACCTGGTGGTCGAGTAATAAGGTGTCGGACTTCTGTGCTGGGGTTCGGGGTTCAATCTTCGGTCCCAGCACAGATTTATCTGATTACCAAACACTTCCTTCACCTCTGACAAGACATCTTGTGAATGTGGGGAATGTCAGGCCCCCACTATGGTTTGGATTCCACTTTAAACTGTAGGTCCTCCATTTAATCTCACAATCATCCTACCATTACACATTAGCGTAAGTGCGTATAACCTGAACGGTTAGTAAGACGCGGTGCTAATAATAATAATATCTTCATCATCAGTGGTTTCTAGTTCCTGTGCACGTGTTCCCAGCTAACATTCTGGATGGCTTCTTACATGCTCTTAATTTTGTTGTTCACGGTGTAGGTTTTCAAGAAGACTGTCTAGCCTATCGTCGTGTTGTTCTGTTGAAAATTACATCGCCACCCCCATCTGTATGGACTTTGTATCACAATGAAATTTCTCATTAAACGTAACATCTCTTGAGAATTAATGTCTTTTTTTCTTCCCATAGTTTTAATGAGTATATTATCGATACTTTTCTTTCGATACCATATCCCCAGGCTTCATCCTAACTTGTTTGTTTGGTAAAAAAAAAAATTATCTTCCCAAGTTTTTTCAAATTGATCAGTTCCTCAGGGTCTAGGCGCACTTACATGGTTGGATATAGAATTGATATTACTATCAGGGCCCCACTTTATGCTCTTGACACAAATTCTGGTTTGGGCCCTGGAGGGCCTTAAATAAGTGTGTAATGCAGAATTTTACCTAAAAAAATTCTGTTTTCCCCCAAGATTGGGTCAAATAGTTCAGATCTATGCAGACTAATACATATGGATGGATAATTGATTTTACTATCAGAGCCCTGCTTTGTGCTCTTGACACAAATTCTGGTTTTGGTCCTGGAGCGCCTTAAAGAAGTGTGCAATGCAGGATTTTAATTTTAAGAAATCCTGTTTTTCCCCAAGGTTGTGTAGCAATTATTGCTACAAGGTATCCTAAATTGGGTTAGTCAATCAAAACATCACTTACCCAATCTCACCAACCGGACGAACGCGCGGAAAGAACAACACGTCCACACACGATAACAACATGGAAACATCTGAGAGCGCTGATTCTAGTGCTGCATTTTGCCACTATGCACCACCACCTGTCTCAATAACAACATGGACATCTAGAAAAGGATAGAAGCTCTGAGGCCTTGCTAGAAGATTCTCAACGCGTCTAGTACAGCGCACCTCCCCCCTCTCCGTGTGTTTGAACTCTGTGATCTCCACCCTTGTGTAATCCCGTCTCGAGTGTTCGATGAGTTTCGCACCATATAAAAGACCGCCCATCAAGAGAGAGACCACTCTTGGGTTAGCCTTGGACACTAAGACGAGGCGTAGGCTTCGAGGACATACTTATACAATGTAAGGAGAAATTCTATTTCGGCACAAATAAATATTATTGTAATCTTTCTAAATTCCCGTTTGATCAGTTTACGTGTAAATATGGGTTTTGATAGCTTATATGAATCTTCGTTTCTTTTACTGAACATTGAGTTTTAACTTCACTTCTGTTTAGTATGGATTATAGAGAAATATGACTTTACTTAAAATAAAAAATTATTGTGGGGAAATTTATTCTTGGGTTAGTTTTGAGTTTTTTTCTAAAGTTAGTTTTGAAGTTTTCTATGTTAGTTAATTTGTGCGTATCAACTTTAATTTAAATTATTTACCTTAATAATTGGGTTTCAACGCTTGTTGACTTAGTATCAATATGGGGAAGTTATTTTATAATCTTAGGTCCTAACTATTCAGTGTTAGAATGCATGACGTAGATAACTTTTCTTATCTATTTAACTTGATGATCTGGCTTAGGAGTTATTTTTCATAGTTATAGAATGTTGGCAGAGTGTTTATAATATTTAGGCCAGAAAATGATAATAGTAAAGTTAGGAATTACCCGTAACTTTAATGAATGGATAACTATGTTTATTTATCAGGATTTTGCAGTTAGTATAACATCTACTTTGGAGGATTCCGTAATAAGTTTTTGTTGTATATTCGTGGAGACGTCATGCGTAGGCTAGTCATTTATGGGGAACTACGGAACTTTAATGTTGATAGCAAATTGTTATATTACTTTTCATGACTTGTACTAAAATAGATCATAGTGGAGAGATCTCATTTAAGATTAGATGTTGTCATACGCCATTTTGATAATGCTATGCATAGAAAATTAATTCACGTATGTTCATAAAAAAATCTTGTAAAAAACAAGAAACATAGGTTGTGATTATTGCACTTCAGCCTTGACGGATATTGTATTGATAAAAGATTCTTTAAAGAAGTGTTCTGTTCTTTAATAAGATGTTGGCTGAAATAAAAGCAAAGTTTTCTTTAAGACTTGAACCTTTTACTATTCTAATCATGCCATTTATCCCTAGGTTTAGATATGTATAATGATAAGGTTCCTTATAACTTAGCCTTCAACCTCATCATATTAAATATAAATTGTTTTCTAAAAGGAGGACAGTGATATTTCCCGCTTCCTAGGAGTGAGTGGCGTGCGTTGTAGACGGGTTGTGTACCCTGCTATATTTCACTCCAAAAAACATAATGTTAGTTACACTACGACCTCCTATTTATCTAATTTTTTGATAACATTAATTTTATTGTATTGAATCCCTATTATTCAAGAGCTTGGATTACAGTTGGGTCAAATTGTTTAGATCTGTAGGGTATAGGCCTATTCACACTTAGATGGTTGGATAGAGAATTGATCTTACAATCATGGCCACGCTTTATACTCTTGACACAAATTTTGTTTTGGGTCCTGAAGCGCATTAAAAATGCGCTTTATGATAGATATTACTTTAAAAATATATATATACTTACAGCTGTTTAGGCCAAATTACTATGATTTTTATGTTATAGGCTCATTAGTTAGTTATTTGTTTATTCAGAATTTGTTTATAAAAAGAGTTAAGATCAGCTTGTATACATATAAGCATCCTAATGTAGGCGTGGTTCATTCACCAACTTGTTACATACATTTAGGAAAGTGATATCAATTACAGGGTAGGCTTATACATTATTTGTCCTCATCCGGTCACATTATTTTAGATGCACTCTTTTCAATGATAGTAAAATTACAAATAAACATAAGAATATTAATTAAAAACTTACTATCGAAAGAAAAGTATCGATAACAATAAGCATAGTATCAAGATTTTAATCTGGAAACATGTTTTTTTTAATCTAGTATTAAAATTCTCTTACCCGCTTCGGTGCCTGCGTGGTCTAAAAAAATGTTTTGGTCAAATTGCTCGGATCTATGGGGTTTATACCTATGCACACCTATATGTTAGGACAGAGCATTTATTTTACTATCAGGGCCCCACTTTGTTCTCCTGACACGAATTCTGGTTTGGGTGCTGGAGTGTCTTAAAGAAGTGTCTAATGCAAAATTTTACTTAAAAAATCCTGTTCTTCCCCAAGTTTGGGTTAAATTGTTCAGATTTGTAGGGTCTAAGCCTATACTCGCTAATATGTTTGGATAGAGAATTGATTTTACTATCAGAGCCCTGCTTTGTGCTCTTGACACAAATTCTGGTTTGGGTCCTGGAGCGCTTTAAAGAAGTGTGTGATGCAGGATTTTACTTTGAAAAAAAAATTCCTGTTTTTCCTCAAGATTGGGTCAAATTGTTCATATCTGTAGGGTCTAGGCCTATACACGCTAATATGTTTGGATAGAGAATTGTTTTTACTACCAGGGCCCCGCTTTGTGTTCTTGACACAAATCCTTGTTTGCGCCTTGTAGCGCCTTAAAAAAGTGTGTAATGCAGGATTTTACCTAAAAAAAATCCTGTTTTCCCCCAAGATTGGGTCAAATTGTTCAGATCTGTAGGGTATAGGCCTATGCACACCTATATTGTGGGATAGAGAATTGACTTTACTATCAGGGCCCCACTTTGTGCTCTTGACACACATTTTATTTTGGGTTCTGGAGCATCTTAAAAATGTGCTTAATGATAGATATTACTTTAAAAAATATATACTTTACCTTGTTTAGGCCAAAACCCAATGATTTGTATGTTATAGCCTCATTAGTTAGTTAGTTATTTATTCATAATTTGTTTATAAAAATAACCAAAATCGGCTCGTATACATATAAACATCCTAATGTAGGCGTGGTTCATTCATTAACTTGTTACATACTTTTAGGAAAGTAAGGTCGATTACAGAGTAGGCCTATTAATTATTGGTTCTCACCCACCCACAATATTTTAGATACACTCACCTCAATGATAATAGAATTACAAAAAACTTATACAAAAAAAACATTCAAACATAATGTTATATATTTTTCTAACATTTGTTTTTAATTTACATATTTCCTTTTAGTAAAAATAAATGTTCTAAAGTTCTCTCTATAGTTATATTCTGAACTAATTTTTTGTTGGTTATACTTGTTTTCTCCTGTTGGTAATAGATGCATAGTCTATTGTTGATGTGGATTGTGGAATAGTTCAGCCTAATGAAGTAGTAGATACCATGTCATGTCAAATACAATTGATAATTTTACTCCCCTGAAATGATGTGTTAAATTTAATGAAATTTTGTGTTAAAACATAATGAAATTTTGAACTTTTAATTATAATGTAACTACACCAATAAAAATAATAAGTATATTAGCTTAAAATGAGTAAAAATGTATGGAAAAAATACTTACTTTGGTTTGCAAATGAACATGTTGATTTTAGGTTACCTGTAAGTTTTTTATTTAAAAATAATAATGCAATAGAGTTTTTACAAAACTATAGCCTGTTCAAATTAAAGAGCTACAATTTTTTTATATGAAACATCAAATTTTTTATGTTAAACAGTATGTTTATCAGTTAAAATATGTTATGCTAAAGTAGTTTGAACAGCTGTTCAAAGAATGCGTTCTTAGTCTATTAGAATAAATGTACATAAGCACCATATCATATAATACATTGTATTTCACCTAAGAAATAAAATCATTAACAATTTAATGCTACCGTTATATTTTTGAGAAAATGACGAATTACTAAATGAAAATATTTAGGCCTATATTTGAAATTTTATTTTTACAACATTTAGAAAACTGAATAAAACATATGTCTAAACATGAACATACTCTACCATTAACGTTTGGTCCATGATTCCTTATAATATGACATACTATGAAATTCAAATAGGCCTAGTTTTATTTTCTAAATATTGAGACTCACATCGGCAAATGTAATAGGCTAGTAGCAAGGTTATATCAAATTATCCGAGTAATTACCTTAATAAAGGTTAGTTTGGTTTGGAAAGAAACAATAAAACACTTAAGTTTACATTACACCCGCCTCGGTGGCGTAGTTGGCTAACGCGCTTGTCGTGTTGAGCTCGACTGCTGAGGACGGGGAGATCGAGGTTCGAATCTCGGTCGGGTGAACTGGGGGTGGTTTTTCCTAAATGGTTTTCCACTCTCCCTCCACGCAAATGTGGGTTCACTTCCTATGATTAAACCTTCCCAATTCCTAATCCATTAGTGTAATTAGTACTTAAAGCGTATAACCCGAACGGGTAGTAAGACGCGGTGCTAAATATTATTTAAGTTTACATTTTTTAGCCCTATATTACTAACTCATTTTAAAATTTTATTTCTGTTTGATAGAGTCTAGTAGGTGTGTTTGCTCAGATCTTTAGCCTACTATGTTTTCAGCGGATATCTAATGTAACCTCGTGTGAGTTTTCTGGATTTGAAATCGGTAAATATTAGTTCACCAGTTTCAAAAAAATTGTTTGTTGTGATAGAGAGCCATGTGTGGTCGATGCAGAAGTTAATTGCATGCATTAATTGACTATAATATACGCAAAGCTTCAGTCATACAGTTTTACAAATTTATCAACTATATTTGTTTCTCTCTCATTTAAGTAAGTCTGGTTTTGTATTGGTCACTAACAGCTTGAATTTAGTATCATTGGATTCCCTGCATTTTTGTGACCATAATTATAGTATACATTTTGCAATTTTTGAGTTTTTTTTTAAAATTGTCACAAAGGTACAATTCTTAGGTTTCTTATCTAAATAATAAAAGTTAAATATTAGATCTAAAAAATTAGTCCTAATTAACTATCTATAAGTAAAATTAAAATATTAAAAACAGCTATGCCTGAACCATATTAGTTTCCTTTATTTTTTTATATAAATACTTTTTTATAGTAGGCCTAATTTTACTATGCTAAAGGTTAAATAGACAGTAATAATACCTTATAGGGTCATGTGTGGTGATTGTGGGAAAGCCGAAATTTGGGGCCAAAACAGGACCATGATAATTAGTTTCAACTAAATATTAAATTTTTGTCTGTTTAAAGTTTAAGACCTTGTTTTACTTATGGCCTATAACATACAATAATTAAATGTCTTATAGTTACTATTTAGGGAATAAATATAAAAATTATGAACGAGCACCCTAAACTGTTTGGCTTGAACATTTTGTTTTTTTATTGGACAACTCTAACGTCCCTATTTTATTTTGGGTGCCCGGTAGCCAACCCTAACTACTACACTACCGGGGCACCCTAGAGGGTTACATGGTTGGGATGGACCCCGAGCGGTAGTGGTGAAAGGACCAGTGATGCCTGCGCTCGGGTGTGGTCTAACACACTAACAAGGAACAAATACATTTCTGGCAGTGCTAAAACCTCTATGAATATTAAATTTCTTTTGTTTTGGTAACACGTAGAAACGTTGTTGATATTGTTGGAACTTTTTTTTTTTGTTTTTTTGATAAGAAAAGTATCTTTTGGTGTTGTTATGAAGAACTGGCTATTGTGTATAAATCAGACTATTTTATTGGAGTGTGTACTGCTGTGGAAGATATTGATGGTGAGAATAAATAACTTAGAATTATTGTTGTGGTGTGAACCAATAGAGTTGTAAAATTTTATTATCCATTATACCCGTTAGTGGCGAGTTCGGGTACCCAGAGGCCCGAGGCTAAGTCCGGGTTGTTTCTGTACTGGCGCCAGCCGGGCAGGCATATAAATAGTGTGTGGAAACAGGGATGGGGACTTATTTGAAGGTTTGAGGGAGCAGTGAGGGGGAGATAACCCTTAGAGTGGTTGGGATGGATGGTTCATGGGGAATGAGGCTAGCGAGTTAGTCCAATAAGATATATTTATCACTTTAGTTAGATGCTAAACTACTACATAAGTATGAGGTAATCCCCGCAACGAGGAAGCACGCAAGATAACGGGACTCGCGAAACTACCCAACTGTATTGGTGTGTTGTTCAGATGCAGATGACTTATTACCACCTCTGATAATATATAAAGCTGAGAAAATGTGGACTTCATGGAAAGGAGAAAATAATCTTTCTGGAACCATGTATGCAGTATCACAACGATGATATATTACAGAACCAAGATTTCCTAAGATTATTTCATTCAATTTTGCAAAACCGTGAAAGAAAGGCCCCTTCTATTAATATTTGATGGACATGCAACCCACTTAAATCCCCAAAAAATAGAAAATGCAACAGGAAAGAATATATATTTATATAAATATAAAAAAATATCATTACACTACCTTCACATACAACAGACCTTCAACCATTGGATAAGTTTGGATTTCAACCACTAAAGCAGGGCTGGGACAATAAGGTTACTGAGTGTAACGGATTAAACCAAACACGAATGCTACTGAAAAGTATGAATTGTTTAAAATTCCCTAACTTTCTCTACTTTCTTTAGTATTTCTACAAGAAATTGAACCTTTTAAGTGTGGCTTTGCAAAATAAGAAACTTTTGAGTTCATCTCTGAAAATCAAAATTGAACACTGCATCTCAGTTTTTGCAGACCTGTAATCTAGTGTTGGACCAAGCCAACAAAAGTTATTGGATCAGGTATCAATTTCAGGGAAAATCAGGTATATGCAGTTGACTAACATTCAGAATGGGGAGCAAGAGTTTCAGACTCTAAGAGGAAACTTAATTAACTCTGCAAAAGTATATAGGCAATCACAGATAGATTGCAATCTTTATCAACAGATGTGATTACATCTCTGCATGTTTTCGATACGTTGAGTTGGCTTTCCAAAGAAAATAATTTTCAATTTGGGATGGAAGAAATAAAGAAGCTCTTTATGTACTCGAACCCAAGCCTCTTTAATGAGAAAGCAAATCTTTTATTGGCAGAGTGGGCAGAATATACACTTTTGTTTTCTTCACTGACTTTGAATCAGACACTAAAGAAGATTCAGAAAAGTGTTCAGCAATACTCACCAATTTGCTTCAGATTCTCACATTTTGTGCTGTTCTACCACTTAGCACAGCTTCCTCTGAGAGGGGCTTCAGCTGCCATAACAAACTCAAGACGGCTAAGAGGAACTGTGTCAAGACTGAGACACTAGATGATTTGCTCAGAATTTCTGTAAATGGATCCTCCCTGAGTTTAACCCAAAAGCTATGATTGACAAGTAGCACTTCAGTGCAGAAAGGCAGCGTTACACAAAACTTAAAGTGCTAAAACACATACTTTTAAAAATTGTTCTAATTTTTCATAATCATGAATATAAAATAGTGGTGACCAAAGATTTTATTCTGGCTAGTATCTTCAAACTTAAAATGCCATGCCCTGATTCACTATTTGTCATATATAAATTTCAGTGTGTCTACATATTATCTAATTTGTTTTGTAATAAAACTTTTTTTTCTGTCATCAAATATGGTTGTTTTCTATTGTTCAAGAATCTACCTACTTTTTTAATGTAAAAACTTGCAAACAATAGTAGGATATATTAAAAATCTGTAAAAAAAATTCACTCATAAAAGATGACCTTGTTCTGACCCACTATTGACTCGGCCTTCTACTAACTCGGTTGGTTATTAAGCTATCACCGTGTCCTTCTATTACCCCAATCCACAAGGTAAATGTGGGACACATGTTTTTTTTTAATTTATGAAAAAATATATTAAATTTAAATGATTGTATTATTTTGTTATTACATTAATTTTTTCAAAAGAATTAGGACTTTAAATTAACAAAGTTTAATTTGTGTCCCACAATTAGACCTACACCACATGGCCCTATATCATACTTATATAAAATCTATTTTTTTTTGTTACAATAGGCTATATTTATTATTATTATTATTATTATTATTATCATCATCATCATCAACATTAGAATTAGGACTTTAAATTAACAAAGTTTAATTTGTGTCCCACAATTAGACCTACACCACATGGCCCTATATCATACTTATATAAAATCTATTTTTTTTGTTACAATAGGCTATATTTATTATTATTATTATTATTATTATTATCATCATCATCATCAACAACATTATTAATATTATTATTATTAATTATTACTAACTATTATTGTTCTTGTTGTTGTTGGAAGTGGTCTTTACTTAAAAATATGTCAAATTAAATAATACCAGGTTTTTTAAAGTTTGATCATTTTAAATAATTAGTAGATAATTTTAAAAAAACTTACTCATTCACAAGTGAAACCTACAAACACAAATATCGGCTATATTTTGTGTTGACTTAAATCTTAATTTCTCTGCATTATAATGTTGACTCACAATAAAATTGTTTGTGGTGTATCACTTCATCATACAGAAATTAAATTGTTTTGTTAATTTGATAAATATTATTCAAAATTTTAAATTATTTTATCATTATAAATCTAAATATTAATATATTTACAAGTGTAAGGCTAGGCAAAGTTTGCCAGGCAGAAAACAAAATAATTTAAACATTAATTAATAATGCTGCTAAAATTAATTATTTTCCACCAAAATGGCAACAATTTCTTTTAATATTTTTGTGAGGCTAACACCACTTAGAGCTGTGATCTATACATTGTGATAATTCTTTTTATTATTTCATTGGATTTTTAACATTTATTAAACAAGATTAAATGATAATTACACATTTGCAAGAGTTGTCTTTGCTACAAAAAGAGATAAATGGGGTTGTTTTAGACTTTTTTTTGTGTATTTATAAAACTATTCAATTCATTTTGGAAGACAATAGGGCTGGTTGGTATTTTGTTTGTTAGGTAAGCTAATTTGTTATAGCCTACGTTGTTAAAAAAGTATTTTTGTTTAAATTACCTACCTATTGAGTGTTCTGAGTATATTGGCAACACTGCGCCTAGAGTGGAAAGTTATATAGTCATTCAGTGTTGAAATTAAAGCTGGTGAATAAACAAATAATTATTCTTTAACTGTGCAGATCAGAGTACATGTTAATTACAAGGCTACCAATTAATATATTTTAAAAACTCGTAAAATATGCATGAAATTATACACTTAAAACTGAAGAAATATGCTAGAAAAATGAGAAAATATGAATAGTAAAAAACAAGGATCGCAGTTAAAATGAACTCATAATTTTTAAAACTATATTCTGGTTATTTGGAATAGAGCACCAGGTTAAATCATGGTTTAAATTAGGAGGGATAGCCAGCGCACTTACCTTGGTGATACTGGAGTAGAAACTGTTATGGTCTGGTATTTAAGAAATTGGCCAGGGAGAATGCTGCTGTCGACACCAATGCCATGGGCCTGTGGTTTGAGAGGCTTACAAAGCTGCATGAGGGGTATGAGGCTCAGGACACCTATAATGCATATGTAATGGGTCTATTTTTTTAGTTGCTTGCCAGGCCAAACGTTGGCATTAAAAGGAGAGGCCTACCATGGGGAAAAAAGTGTGAAGGAGCGAATGACGATACTACTGTGAACAAACAGGGACAGCTCAAACAAATGAGTGCCCATTGTTATTGGAAAGTTCACAAAACCACGGTGTTTAAAACTCTAAAGAAGCCACCTATGCCAACTCGAAAGTTTAGATAGTCAGATATTTTCAGATACTTTCTGTGTGCTCTTGATGCATTATTCAGTGCTTAGGGCAGGAAAATCTTCTATTTGTAGGCATTTGTGTTGCTCATTCTCCAGACACCTTCTTTTTCAAGCAGGTGTTCAGGAAACATCTGGTGCAGAGAGTTGTATGCCTGATGGATGGAGGGAAAAGGGTTCAACTCAAGATTTACATCCTGCAGACCATTAAATTTATTGATGATGATGGCATGCAAGATGAAGATTGGGTTAGACTGGGGAAAAGCACCGCTGGCGTGAACTATGATGCATACATGTCTGTGGGCAATGAGTTCATGACGTGTGGTGTGTGGTGAGCTGGGAAGTGGAGGTTGCTTGGAGGAGCGGCAATATGCTGGTGAGGAGGATGATGAAGTTGAATCTGAACCAATGCTGAGTTTTATGGAAGCATTTCATGCATCATGCATTTGAGACCATATGAGCTTTTGTGTATGATCACAATATCACTGAAAGAGACCAAACAAACAATATTAATATATACAGTTTATTATTCGATTTTAAAAGGAAAGGTTTTACTAAACAAATAAAAAAGTAGTAATGTGTAGTGGACTTGACAGTGGAAACAATAACATTATTTGTGTACATTTTTTTATTTAGTAAATACTTATAGGCAAATATAATTTTTATTAATTTTATATATGCCTCACATTTATCGTTTTCCTGTATCCATCGATTTTTTTTTAGATCCCCAACCAAAACGATGAGTGGAGGTTTAATTGTAGTTTTAGTAAACATTATGTGTTCTACTTTCAATAAGTTACGAAAAAGCACAGATCTCACCATCATCCAGTAGTCAGCCTTAATATCTACTCCAGGAGATAAAGTAGCCTGTTAACGAGGATCCATCTTCAATAGCTCCAGCTCAACTGATCCCTACTAGGAGTGGCCGCACAATCAATGAACCAGCAAGACTCAACCTTTGAATTGTAGGCAAGGCCATAGAAGAGAATTGTGAAGTTATTTACAGAGGCTTACTTAGGGTCATTTTATATTCCTTGAATTTTTTTAGTTAATGGGGTGTGTTCAAGCTAAAGGGAAAGAGAGCTGTGGGTGTATTAGCAACACTGGGCCTGGTCCAAACAAAATCAAGAAGCTTATACGGGTCATTCAGTGTCGAGATTCAAGCTGGCGAATAAAGCAATTATTCTATAGGTGTGCAGATCAGAGTTTGTTAGTTACACCTGACTCATATATGCTTACATTTTCAATTCCTCAAATCCTATGGGAGATTCATAAAAATCTATAAAAAGCAATACAATTGAATACAATAAATTATGAAGTCCTTGCCTCAAAATAACAATTTTAAGCAATTAGTAAAAGGACTTAATATAGACTTGTGTAGTTGGTAGAGTAACAAAATTACAAAAATGGACAAAATTGTATAAATATAACTAATTTAAGTTACCAAAAATTTTTTTTTCTTTTTGTTTATAACAGTATATACATGGAAAAAAAAACCTTTGTCAGTGGCACAAAACCTTAAACACATTTTTCTAAATTCAATCTTAAATATGTTTACTTTAGCTTAAATTGAACATTTTTAAATATTTGAGGATTCAACTTTGAATTCCTGAATCAAAAGAAAACTTAAGATTCAGATTCAAGAAATATAGGATTTGACCCATTTCTAAAATATATCCATATAGTATAATGCTTTGGCACACAATACCGGTATTATTCAATTTTCCATATTATTTTGTTTGTAAAACTACTTTGGTTAGAAAAAAAATGGGAGTTTGGTGTTGGGTACCATCCCCATTACTATTACATGTTACTCAAAATTAATCTCAATTAAGTTTAGGTTCTTAGTTTTTATTCAATATGTATTGTAAGTTGTTTGAAATAAGCCTGGGAATTAAGTTGTTGGGCATACTGGTTATAAATTATGTGAATTTTTCCACAGGAAATTGATTCAATTATATCATTGTTTAAGATTGACCACAGATGGATAGAAAAATATCCTGATCACGTAAGTATTAGAAAATTATATTACTCATTTATAAGATTATTAATTTAAATTAATAGTGAATCAATCACTACAGTCTCTTGCTTTGAAATTAATAAAGTGTATCATAAGTACACTAAGAAATATTTTAAAACAAAGAACCAGCAAAACATATTAAAAAATAAAACAGAAGTTAAGATTTTTTAATATCTTAACTATAGTCATAGTTGTCCAACCATAGAATATAGAAGAAGGAATGTATTGTCAAGTATATTCCATTCATGGTAGGAATTACTCTCTGAAAGGTCTTTTTTCCTATCAATATCCTACTATATAGTAGATTTATGTTAGGGAAAAAGGCCTTTCAGAAGTCAATTCCTACGGTAAATGGAATATAAAAACTTAAAAAAATAGGCTTATAAAACTTATTTATTTTAAATGAAATTAGACCATCATCCACTGTACAGACATGCAATTGAGTCACTTTTCTCACTTTTAGTCACAATACCACAAAGCAAAGTTTATTTTTTTCAGTTTGAAGTTTTTTAAGAAAGTATCATAATTTAGTAACTTTAAATATGGATTAATTGAACTTAAGAATAAAAAGAGAGCTACATACAAAGAGAAAATAAAAATCATCAAATCTTCCTGAAAGAAAATACATTATAAAAAGAGAAAATAAAATGAATACACTAAAAGATAAAAGGAGAATATTTTTAAAATAAAAAAGTAAGGGAATAAGTCTTGACAAAAGATCAATTAAAACAGAACTGAAACATCCAACAAGCAGACAAATGCAGAACTGTAAATAGATTTTATACAAAAGCAAATGAAAGATTACTAGGACATAAGGCTTTGCAAAACAATAATTTGTACACAAGTGTTTGCTAAATATGCCAACAAAAA
This sequence comes from Timema douglasi, assembly GCA_901482245.1. Taxonomy (NCBI): domain Eukaryota; kingdom Metazoa; phylum Arthropoda; class Insecta; order Phasmatodea; family Timematidae; genus Timema; species Timema douglasi. Next base: position 150,456 of record CABEEJ010000541.1, read on the forward strand.
CGAGGAAAGAATGAATAAATGAAGCAAACAACCTTCAAAATAAAATCTTAAAACCCAACACATATTGAATAATTTCATTCTTTGATTTATATAAAAAATATATAAAGCTTTCCACACACCGAAACGGAACCCTACAAACGTAAGAGAATTTTCCCCCGCACATTGGCTTAGAATTCAATTCAGGTCAGTCGAAAGAAAGAAACCAAAGAAGGTACATTGATGTTAGTGATTTGAAGTTAATGAGTGATAGCAACAGTGACAAGGAGATAATGGTAGTTTCTCTATACATTGCTGTCAAGGCCTTTGAAAAGGAGGAAGAAGCGGCTTCAAAAAGACTTTGGGTGCACAACATAAATGCATCCAAAAACTCTTTATTCACCCATTTGATATGTAACTGTAATTTTTTTTTTTTTTAAACTTTTGCATGACTTACGAAAAGTTTTATGAACTATTTTATTACAGCTGTTTGAACCAGATATAAAGAAAATGATCCAATCTTACAGTCCAGAGGATGTATCTACATAGCTTCGAAATCTGTCAAAATTTTCCCTCCTGTCAAATCAGGATCACTGTGTTTCATTCCAATCCAAACAGAGCCATTGTGCAGGCCTCCATTAAAACGCAGATAGTAAAAATTATGTGTGTGTTCCATTCTGATCCAATCCAGTGTGTGGCAAGCTTTATAGACTTATTTAGTAAAGATTTAAAAAAGTTAAGTTGAACGTTTATTTTAACTGCTTTTATTTTCTCTCTCAAATAGCTGTACACATTCTTGTTAATTTCAGTCACTTTAGTCACTTTTTTACTGGTTCTGGTCACTTTTCTCACTTATTTGAAGACACCTCAGCACTTGCATCTCTTACTATATCACTATATATAGACCTACACGTAACATCACTACCCGGTTGAATTTGCATCACTCGTAAGTGAATTAGAAAGCTTAGGAAGCTCAAAGCTCAGGAGAAAATGGGCGAATTTAGTAAAATGGTACTGTTGGAATTTTCATACTCTTAACTTAAATTACCCTCTTTCCTGACCGGATAATCCAACCCGCTTATCTCGCAATAGACTAGACTGCTAATGACTGAAAGATCGAGGTTCTAATCTCGATCGGGTGCACTGAGGGTGGTTTTTCCAAAATGGTTTTCCACTTTTCTTCTATGCAATTGCAGGTAAACTTTTTATAAACATACCCTCCTGATCCTTAAAACCATTAGCGTAATTAGTAGATAAACGTATAACCCATACACGTACAGGGTAGGGTGTCTACTGGGTCACGAAAAAGTCACAAATTTTTAATATTTTGGTCATAAAGTCACGAAAATAATTTTAATTTGAATTTCCCGCACATCGTAACAACGCGAATGCTTCAAAGATAGTGCTATCCACTACACGTGATGGCACGCGCCAGTCGAAAGTTGCCTGATTGTTTTGTTTGTGATTCCAACGACAAGGTTAACGTTCGCCATCTTGTATTAAATTTTAATGTGGCGTGCTACTTGTCTCGTGGGGTGTGTGAGTGCATTATGCCGTGTGTGTGTCTACAAATAATGGTTTTTGAGTGAATGAATTGGAATTCAGGTTTTGTAGATGATACAGGAACTGTGCATTTATCTGTGTTGTGGATCTGTATCAAGATGATGGTGGCAATTATCAATTTTTTACCCTTTCAGTGATCCAACTGAAATTTGAAAGCGGTGTAAAATGTATATTATAATTTCAAATTAACGTTGGCAGCAAATAGCAATCGTTTTTGCAGTGAAATATGGTGTATTTTTTATAAAATATAAAATAATACTATTAGTGTTAATATTTGATCCTTGACGTAAGTCATTTAATATGAAAGACCATTCATTCAAAACAGTTGAAATTTACCAATTTTTAAAATGATTTTTGTTGTCTTATGGGCACATAAAATATTAGGCCTAAATTATTTTTTAATCGTGTGTTGCGAAAAAAATCCATAATTTTTTTGGGAGGCATTCAAAGATTTTATGTGTGAAGTTTAGGCTAATCTGTTAAAAGATGCCTGGTAAATGTTCGTTCAAAGAGTTTTGGCTGAATGCTTTATTATATCTTCTGAAAAAGTTTGATGTAAACAGCCAGAACCGCCAAAAGAATTATTACCTTCCACAAGTAGGCCTACTTCAGAAAATGATGTATATTTGGTTGCAGCTTCATCTACATTAGTTGTTTCATCTTCCTCATCTCTTGGAGCACCTTTAAGTAAATTTTGTGTAAATGATGATACCTTGAAAGCAGAAATTCTGTGGCCCATGAATAAGGTTATGACTCATACTTCTGACAGATGTTCATGTATTTCCAGTGATCTTTTCTCAATCATGTTTCCTGACAGTATAATAACACAGAAGTTCAAAATGCAAAAAGACATACTTGGCTATTTGACAACCTTTGGTCTTGGCCCCTTCTTCCAAGAAAAACTCTCGGTGGAGTTAAAGAAAATTGCATTTTTAGCAGTTTCACTTGAAGAAAGTCTCAATAGAATTGCCCAAAAAGGACAAATGGACATCAATGTCTGATATTGGAACTCAAGTTTAAATGTGGTTTCGACCTGATACTTGAACTCTGTGTTTTTAGGGCATTCTACTGCAGCTGACCTTGATTACTTTACGTCAGGTATGTCTGAATTAGGACTGCCTTTAAAGAATGTTCTACAAATTGCTGTTGATGGACATAATGTAAATTTAAAATGCCTTAAGGACTTCAATCAAATGATGGGAAAAAATTTAGATAACTCTGAAGACAAGAAACCTATTGATGTTGGCACATTCTCTCTTCATACAGTTCATGGGGCTTATAAGACAGCTCATAATAAATGTGAATGGCAAGTTCATAATTTTCTGCGTTCGTTGTATTATCTGTTTAAAGATTTTCCCTCTCGAAGATCTGATTACATCCTCTCAAGTGGATCAGACCTCTTTCCACTTAAAATGTGTTCCATCAGATGGGTGGAAAACTCAAAAGTAGTTGAAAGAGCCTTTAAAATGATTCAGCATTTAAAGAAATATGTGGCTTTTGTGTGTTCCAAGCCACCTGAAACAAAGAATTTCGGTGTTGTACGAGACTTCCTAAAAGATAACCTTCTTGAAGCAAAACTCTTTTTCTTACAGTCTGTAGTAGGAGAAGTGGAACCATATCTTAAAATATTTCAAAATGACAATCCAATGTTGCCCTTTGTACATGCCAAACTTTATTCGATGGCACATAGCATTGCTGCTCACGTCCTTAAGGCAAAGGTTATAAGCAACGTGAAAAACTCAGGACAGCTCTTGGCAATTGATGTCAAAAATGAAAATCTATTGAGCTTTTTGGACGTAGACATAGGCTTTGGCGCGAAATTTTTTTGTAAAAACGTGAAAGAACTTGATGTACAGCTCTTTAGAAAAGATTGCAGTCACTTCTTAGTGGAAATGTTTCAAAAACTGACTGGGCCTAGGTCTCCCTTACGAAAGTGCATGGTGAAAGGTGCTTCATGCCTTTCACCAGCAGTAATGACTAGTGGCACTCAGAGTACAACGGGTTAACATAGCACTCAAACAACTCACTTCAAACAACCATATTGCATACATTGAAGCTGAACATATAAGAAAAAACTACCTTGAAATCTGTGAGCAGTCTTCTGTTCAAGAAGAGCTTAAGACATTTGATTTCAATGAAACCAGACTAGATTCTTTTCTCTTCAACATCTTCATTAATGCAAAAGCTTGCAAGGCATTGCTGTCATTTTGCACGATGATATTTACAATTTTCCATGGAAACAGTGCTGTTGAAAGAGGTTTTTCAGTAAACAAGGAATGTTTGGTTGAGAAGAAGAAAGAAAGTGAAGAAGCTAACAGATCAAAAACAACATAGGAAACTGTAAATAAACTCGAGGCAAAGAAAAGAAAACTTCTCCAACAGGCTGAAGAAGAGGCTTCAGCACTTCAAACTGAAATCGACTTGGAGAAGAAACGACTGAGGCAGATGTAAATCCTGTATGTTCTGATTTTGTCTATAAACTAAATATTAGATGACAAATTTTAACAATATTAGATTTTTATGTTTGTTGAGAGACTTTAGCTTCTGGGAGCTTCAAACATATTTAATTACAAGTAAGTTTTCTTGTTGGTATGAATATAGTAATAGTTTTTACTTGTGTTTGTTATTATAATATCTAGGCCCGATGTACAATATAATGTTCGACCGTTTACCAAAGGAATTTCTTTTGCACCGCGTCTTACTGCCCATTTGGGCTACATGCCCCGGAAGGTATTTTGTGGTCAAAAAAGTTCACCAAAATGTCACGAATTTTTGTTGCTCTAACTGAGTAGACACCCTGACGTAAGACACAATGCTAAAAAATAATAATTTTTATACCATGTAATAGCGTACAGCTCACTTTGAGCACTGCTTGTATTAATAATATTCCAGCCCTTGTGGGTGATTGAGCTTCCCTGTGAAGCTGCAGCGCGTCAGATTGCAAGCCGCTCTGTGTGCCTGCGTTGCTGCATCGAGCTATGGGCCACGACTAGAACCGAAGAGGAGCTTCACAACACACTCAGGGCCCTACCACTGGAACACACCAATCCTTATTTTCAACCAGGGGTGTCCTTTAAGATCAAGGTGGACACATTCTGCAATAAGATTACTCAGGCCGACAAAGTTGCTAAAATCGAGGTAGCTAATCATCAGTCTTTATTAATTTTCCTTTGGACACTTTCATTGCTATTCTGCTGGTTATTATCAACTTGAATATCTAATCCAAGTTAACAGAATCATTATAGGGGATAAAGTTTAAGAAAATGCACCAGCCCTTTCCTGTGAAAATAACTACACTGTGGGGACAAAACCTCGCTGCATTTGATTCATGATAATTGGTTCTCAGACCTCTTTTTCAGAGTTTGTATTAAAATGTTTAACCATAAAGAGGCCCAGTTGCTAAATTATTATACAATAATGGAAATTGATAAAAGTATGGTTGGGACAAATCCACTATTTTATGAATCCCAATCTCCAATTTACCTTCAAATCTCAAATCTGAATCTGAATCTTGGAAAAACTCACAAATATATTATAGATATAAAATAATAATAGAAAATACAAACAGTGACTAAATGTTAACATTCTTTATTATAATCCCTTCATTATAACATTTATACATTCAGTTAGTTCTGAATCACCATTAAGTAATTTATTAGAGCTATATAAAACAAATTTCACTTGAAAACGGAATTTATATATATTATAATTAAATTTCATGTATAAATATAAGTATTTAAATCTCTAATATCCTTAAGGATTCGAGGGCCCATCCCTAGATAAAAATAATGAAAGATAACTAATTAAGTAAAAATTTAGTGACGGCACATATGTGTATTGGCTCCTTCCCACATTTTTCCCATGTTACCTATAATATGGGCTTTCTTCACTAAATTTACATATAGGCCCTAATTAGTTTTATCTTGTCTTAGAGTTTATATATATATATTCTATGTGTTCTGATAAAAAAAAATTAGGCTTAAGCTTTTGTTGTCAAAATACTATCGAAGCTAATCTTATGAAAAAAAATTATATCTTTAATATGATGTAATTTAGGGGCGTACTTATTATTATTTTATTTTTTAACACCGCGGCATAATACCTATTCAGGCTATATGCTTACTTGTTATTAAATGTATACAAGTTTGAGCAATAAATTCAAGAAAACATGCGAACCAGATTTGTTGGATCGAAAAAAATTATAATTAAGCTTAGAAATATATTTTTAAAATAACTTGAATATTTTTTTACTGAAACATATGCCTTTACACATACTCTCTTTGTTTTTAATATACTACTGCTGTAGTTACAGCGATGAAAGTGAGGTTCAATTACATTATATATTTATTGATACAAGTATCGGATGTTTCATTATATCCATTATGTAGTGTTTAGAAAGCCTTGTTGTGAACCCATTATAAATTAATGTCAGGCTCACATCATGGTGTAAGTGAATTATAAACACCCTTTCCCCTAGCATTCTCACCTTTGCTCAGCTTTGACACAGCGGTTGGGGTTCAAATCCTGGCCGTATACAATGTCATTTTCCACATGTTGATCGCCTATCATTTTTCTAAACTGATGTTGGTACATTTTCTTTAAAATACCCTCCTCATACCTACCACTTAAGCTGTTTATAACATTTGTTTTGAATTTAGTACCAAAATAATGTGAGTGTAGCTTTCTCTGTCAGACTAAGAATAGATGCTGGTTAGTTAACTTTCTAGTACACAAAGCTTGCTTCTATGCAAGTCATGGCTAATGCTATTTTGTACTCAAATAAAACATTCTATATTGAGTTTATATTTTCAGACTTTTGGTTACTTGCCTGTGGAAGGACCAGTGAATCTGAAAAACCCTGACTTATGCCTTCAATTCTTGGAATATTATGGACTGGACTCAAATAAGATCCCTGAAAAACCTTACAGTCTTTATTTTGGTAGATTGGTAAGAATGAATTTAGCCTACTGATGGAATTAGCTATTCTTTTAACATTTCAAAAACATTTGTTTTGTACAGAAATCTAGCCCTGTCTAGCTATGTGGGGGAAGGAATCGACACTTTACAAATATCTTTTTTTTCCTTTCAATACATATACTTTTGTACTCAATATTTTTTTATTTTAATATGTTTACTAATATGAATACTTAAACAGTGTTATCAAATTGTATCAAAATAAACAATCATTTGGTTAAAATCTATGTATTCGTCTTGATGAGTTAATAATTTTAAGCCAACATTCTTACAACCTCATCAAAAGTTCGTTCTTCTTAATTTAGAGATGGTCTATGCACATAACTAAGTTATATTGTGCAATATTGATTATAATATTATTTGTAGAGATTAAATATAAGAAATGGTAAAAATTCTATCATAGTTCAAATGTTAAGTAAAAAATTCTTAGGATATAGAGATAATATTAATTTACGTGCATGAAAAATAGGACTACAAATTCTACTGGGTGGCAGTACAACTGTTACTGATAATTTCTGTCGATACGAGTACGGTATTGATACTTTTGATACTCGAAATGAGTAAAGTATTGATACTTTTATTTCTAAGGCACTTCCAAAGCTTTGATTTGAAAAACACTAAGTAAGTTCCTTACTGAACAATTATTGTTAATTTCATGAATAGTATTGTAGAATTTAAATCACTAATCTTGTGACCTATGAAATCAATACTTTTGTTTTAGATCCTGGATGGCCAACGAGATCTCATTGCTAAACTGTCTCTTAAAACTCGTAAATTTATTGGCAACACAAGTATGGATCCTCAACTGTCTCTACTAATGGCGAATCAGGCCAGAGTAATGAGTGGGGACATTATCTTGGATCCCTTCGTCGGGAGTGGTATGTCAAGCATATAATGCTAATGGGGCTAAATAAATGTCTATTCAAGTTGAATAGTGAGTTAACATTTTTGAATATAAGTTTTTGAATTGAGCATTACAATTTGATTAGATTTAATTTCTCAACTGTGTTGAGCCCGACTGCTGAGGACGGGGAGATCGAGGTACGAATCTCGGTCGGGTGAACTGGGGGTGGTTTTTCCTAAATTGTTTTCCACTCTAACCTCCACGCAAATGCGGGTTCACTTCCTTTAATTCAACCTTCCCAATTCCTAATCCATTAGCGTAATTAGTACTTAAGCGTATAACCCGAACGGGTAGTAAGATGCGGTGCTAAATAATAATAATAATTTCTCAACTTAATTTTTGTCCATTTCTCTTGTTTGTACTTGATATTATTCGTTCCTTTAACATATTCCTATCCAAGTGCCCCATCATTTTCTACTTATTTATTTTTTCTGCCTTTTGAATTTTTTTGTTTGTTTATTCTTTTGGAAAGTTGCATTGTGTGTTTCACATTTTCTTCTGATGAGTTTTAATAGAATAAAACCTATGTTGAGGGATTGGGCTGTAACATTTTTTTTTCAAGAGACATCCATCACTGTTTACAGTCTGTGGCTTGGATCATTTTTGTTTTATTCAAGCCATATATTTTCCACTACTGGCTTGCTAGGCTGGTCTTAGCTTCATATGCATTATAATCTAACTTAAGACTAGGACAAGCACAACACCCTGTCTCTGGCTGTTAATTCATCAATGTGAAAGAGTAAATCCACATTTCACCTATGATAAATTGCTCGGCCATGCGGAAAATCAAACTCGGAACCCTTAGCTGAGTAGGCAGACATGCTACCGACTGAGCTAGGGTGACAGACCATATATTCTGAATATATAACTTAATTATGAAAGTTTTAGGTTGATGATTATATTGAAATGATCTTTTGTATTTCATAAAAAACATAATTTATACTTCACACTACTAGTGTTAGTTTTCAATTTCTATTCTATCTAGGATCATTGTTGGTTGCTGCTGCACAGTTTGGTGGTTATGTTCTGGGAACTGACATTGACTACCTCATGCTCCATGGCAGGACGCGCCCCACCAGGATACAACAGAAGGTTAATTTACATTTTGGTTGTTAATCTATTCTATTCTGTGTAAAATGTTCCTTTTGTTAACTTCTGAGTTAAGAATAACATGATTCTGAAACTTTGGTTCTTAATATGTTTAATAGTTTTATTCCTAAATATTTTACTTGACTAGCTCATTATCAATTGTTTATAATAAATTATAATTAATTTCATTCAAGTGGTTTAAATTTGAACCTTTTTAATTCATTACAATAGGTAAATATTAGAGCTAGGTCAATCAGCTATTTTGCCGATTAGTCTGATGCCGATCATTTGTTGCCAATGCCGATAATTTTTGTTTTCAATTCTTTTAAAGTGTATTAAGTAAAATGACTCTTAAAGCAAAAAAAAAGTTACTCTTACTAGTTTTATAATGTCCAATATAGGTTTGTTTTAATAACATTTAAATGGAAACTTTTAAAAGGAAAAGGTTGTTTAATAATTATTTATTATTATTACTGTTAAAGACACCTGAACCTGTCACTAAACAAAAACAAATCACAATAATAAATAGCAAATTTAAATATAATGTTCATGAAAATAATAATCAAGGGATACAAATATCTGTAGACAAGTAGAATACACTGATTTTGATGTAGATTAAACACAGACTTATATACCGGTACATGTTAGATAATTAAAATATTATTTCACATTTATGATTAAATAGGTCTACTAAACCTTTCATTGGACAAAGATTAATCATAATCAGCAAATTTAAATTTAATGTTAATGATAAAAAATAATCAAGGCACACACATTTTTGCGCACAAGGAGAATAGGCCTACACCTATTTTGTTTTTAGATGAAATAAGGATTTTTACATCCAATGTCTATTAAAATATGGCTTCAATATTATAGTTAAATGACTGTAACTAAGATCTTGTTTGCCTAGATGAAATCGGTTCAATAATATAAAAAAAATCTTGACAAATATTAAACCTAAATAAACTTTACATAAGTAAGCTTTTTAAAAGTATGTTTATTGTTGTGTGGGCTTTACATTTTTATTTAAAAATACCAGCATCTTGACTGTTTGGGTGGAGTGAGCTTCTTTTTCTATCACTGACCAATCCTGCTGTGCTAAAGAGTCTCTCTGATGCTACGGACCCTGCAAGTGAAGTAAGGTACTTGCTTGCCATTTTTTTTAAGTTTTTAACGGGGGTTCCAGTAATTAAAAGGGGATTGGTCGGCATACAATAATGTTTCTAACAAATACCTTTCTAATTGTATTTTGGGTGACGTTACATTATCAGGCCTAGTCTGGATATTTCCTTTGGGCGCAATTAATCGGGAGTAAACAGAAACCATAGGTCCTGAAGCAGTCTCAACTCTACTCAGCTAAGCAAGTGGTTCCTCTTCCTCGCTCATCTTAGCCTCCAGTTGAGACTTTGCTTCTTTTGAAGATTGGGGGGAACTGAATACATCAACTTTGAATCTAGGATCCAGAATATTATTTTCTTCAATGTTGAGATAATAGGTTTTGAGATTGTGCAACACATCTTTCACTATGTGGCCAAGAGTTCTGTCCTGATTGGACTCCATGTCTAGTTTAATACCATTGACTATAGGGATTACATTTGATATGGTAGTTTGTTCATTGCTGATTGCTAATGTAACCTTGTGAAATGTTTCTAAGACTGTGAGTACCTTCTCCGTAAGGGACCAATCATGAGTATATATATCTACATTCAGGTTTAGGTCAGGGAGAATATACACCACTGATTTCCTTTGACTGTACAGTCTTTCGCGCATAAGTTAGGTGGAGTTCAACCGTGTTGGTTAATCCTGGATTGTCATTTTGGTAAATTGTTTGTCGTTTGAAACACATTCATTTTTTTGTTGGCAATTAATAAGTGTTTGAAATGACCAACTACTCGTCTTTCACGGACACACATGTCATTCACACTTTGTTGGTTCATTATGAGTGATGAACCACAAGTTGAAGTGTGTGGGCAGCGCATGGTACATGATTCACTTCGGCTTGTTGCAGTGCAAGAGTAATGTTTCATGCATTTTCACTGACTACACTATGGATCTGAGACTTTGAAATACCCCAATCCTTGATGGTATCATTAAAAAACTCTGCAATATTCTATGCATTGCGATACTCTGGAGTAAAGGGTATAACCTCCAAGCAAAGCTTTAAATAATCAAAGTCTTTGCTAAAAAAAGGGGGGGGGCATCATTGACATATAGTCCTGTTTAGCTATACATGGCCACATGTTGATTATTAGACTAATGTACTGAACATTGTTTAGCTGTTATAGTGTTTTATTTCTCACTTCTTCGTACATTTCTGGGATTACTTCTGTAAAAATGTAGTCCTATCTAGTAATTTATAGCGAGGCTCAATATAGCTCATTAAATTCTTAAAACCTGAAAATAAAAGGATTTGTATGTAAATTATAAACATAAATATTGACTCATATTATTTTTTTGTTTGGAAAAAATATATATGTTTTAGGTTAGGTAGGGTGAAATGCAATTATTTTAGGTACCTAGGCCTAAATGATAAAAACTCGAGGCCCGGGAAATTTTTTTGTAAGTGTAAATATTTTAATTTACATAAAACAATAAATATTGAGTGAAAAAATTAAGTTTATTGATTAGCCTAAGTTAGACCTTAGGCTTACCAGCATCTTTAATCATACTAAATGGCTGCAAATCAAGGCACATCATTTCTCTAATCCTCTTATACTTCATTCACGGTAGGAGTTTACCTCTGAAAGGTCTTTTTTCCTACCAATATCCTACTATATAATAGATTTCTGGTAGGGAAAAAGGCCTTTCAGAGGTAAACTCCTACCGTGAACGAACTTTAGTTATACCTATGGATTTTGGGTAAGAACTGCTGTGTTCAGTTTTTTGCTCAAATAACTCAGTAATTGTTTTTTGATTAGCACATACTTTCATTTGAACACTACTCCCAATAATTGATGTAGATTGAAAAACTATGTGTAGAATCACAACTTGAGGCATCAGAATTTTCACCAGATATTATAGGCTTACTACCTTTTAAAATTTCACTGTGGTGAAACACGCTCAAATGTCTTGCCAAATTAGAGTTTGTGAAGCCCCTTGAACATGTGCCCCCATGTGAAATTGTTTTTGTACAAAATGAGCACACAGATTTTGACTGATCTTTTGGATTTATCGCAAAATAATCCCACAAAAAACTGTTGTTAGTACTTTGAGACATATTTGAAGAAAAAAAATCTCACTTCAATATGATAAATATAATAAAACTTATTTTAATTAACCTTTGACTATTAAATAAAATGTAAATATTAATTCAATTCATATTGAAATATGAGCGAAAAAATTCCTGCAAGTGGAAAGTTTGTACTTCCATTAAAAGAAAAATGATTTCCATTTAAACAAAATGTGCGCATGTGCGAGATTATTACATCCGATGTTTCATTTTTTGGGCATCTTTAACAAATCGAAATAAAACATCAATTCACTAATATTTTATTTTATGATTATTATATTTGTTACCCATGAGCGTTTTTATTTCTAATAATGTGCATCTGCATAGATTAGAATAAGACCAATGATAAAAATACATATTCTCATTAGTTATTTTAGGAGCGTTGGTTACCCTGTTTATTGCAAACTCAAAATAGAAGTTGTGTTTATACATGTAGGAATGGACTATTAGTAAATTTATCTTTTAGTTTTCAAATTGATATTAAATGTTTATGACATAAAATTTTAAAATATACTCATGCATTTTGAATAAACAATAAACAAATGTAGTGCGCATGCACGGTATTCTTGCATCTGATATTTCATTTTATAACTATCTTTAACAAATCAATATAAAACCATGCTAATCTGTTAACATTTTATTTTGGTGGTTAGTAAATTTGTTACTTTTGAGTATTTTTATTTCTAATAATGTGCATAAATTGGAAAAAGGAAGGCCTATGGTAAATATATTTATTTTGATATATTTTGTTTGGAATGTTGGATGTGCTGTTTATTGCAAATGTAAGTCACTGAGAACAAGCAAATTATTCAAAGATCACATACGAGGAAGAAGGGATAAAATATTTTTTATTTTTCTAAAATATTTTTAGGGCTTAAACTACACGCACACATTTTAAATAATCGGAGATTCAAACACTGATCATCCGAATCGGCCGATGATCGTATTACTAATCGACATTGGCCCAGCCCTGGTAAGCCCAAATAAGCCTCTGTCTTTTGTGTTTTGGCAACTTTGCACTGCAACCAACCTGCATATTGGCTATTTTAATCCAGTAGTAGCAATCTTATATTATAAAGAAATCCAAGGTTCAATTTTTCTCACATATAAATTCCTTATATTTTCTCTAGTGCATTTTCTTAAAAGTCACTTACCTCACCCAATTCTCTTGAAACAAGCAAACTTTCAACAACGCACCAGCACCATTAATAAATACCCATACAAATTTAAATACAGGCAACAACATTGCTTCTTCAAACTCCCACACACAAAACTTTGTTAACTCTGTAACCTTAAAAATTTGTTTTACACCTTTTGACATGCATATTATTATTATTATGATATGTGTTTGTATATTAGAAGCATAGAGAAAAGGACGAAAGTATACGCACTAACATGGAGCAGTATGGTCGAAGCAGTCAATATATAGATGCTGTCGTGGCAGATGCTGCACTCCCCATGTGGCGAGCAGATTTTAAACTTGATGCAATCATTACTGATCGTAAGTAGCTCTAGAAACGTTTTAGGCTTAATAGTGTGGTATTTATGTTATCAATTGTATTAGCCTTTTGTATAAGTAGCTCTAGAAACATTTTAGGCTTAATAGTGTGGCATTTATGTTATCAATTGTATTAGCTTTTTTAGATACCGTTCGATAGGGCCAATCATGTGAAGTATGTAAAACAACAAAACCAACAGCTCTGATGTTTGTTTTTCTAATTTTTAGTCGATTTACAGTTTAGTTAATAATTTATCATTATATTTAAAATGTTTGGTAAATTAAGTTAAATCAGCATCCACTTCCAGCCCCTTATGGCATCCGTGAGGCAGCAGAACGCATCGGGTCAGCCAAAAGTTACACCATAAGCGAGCACCACCTGCCAGGTCACATTCCATCCAAGGTGGAGTATGGTTTACCCAACATCTACATGGACTTGCTGAGTTTTGCTGCGCGACACCTCAGGGTTGGAGGAAGATTGGTCTCTTGGGTGCCCATTGTTAGGTATTAAAAACTATTTTCTTGAGGGTGTGTAAAGGTCACTTTTTAAATGTGAAGTGCAGCTTGAAAATTTTTAAGTAAATTTGAGGTTGTCACATAACATATCACTACTTTAAATTTTTAAGCCATCCCTTTAGTGCAATTAGGTACAGAGAAAGGCACCTTGTCAGTTGGTAGCATGTTTACGTACTGAGCTAAGGGTTCCAGTTCGATTCCTGGCATGGCAGAAAAATTTTCATTGGTAAAACATGGGTTTACCCGTTCACATTTGATAAATTAACGGTCGAGGACTGGATGTTGTGCCTGTCCTACTCTTGAGTTGGATTATAGGGCATATGACACTCAGACAGGCCTAGCCAGCCGGTAGTGAGTTTTGATTAAATATCATTTTTAAACAATGTAGTGAGAAAGTTAATGCAGAGTTTCATACCATTTATTTTTTAAAGGCCAGGTCCTGGATGTTGTGTCTGTTCTAGATTTAAGTTGGTTAATAATTTGTGTGCTAATATAATCAATCAGTTCAGAAAGTGCACATAAAATACCTCAAATTAATTTATTTTTTTTGCGAAACTCCCAGATATTTTTGTCAAAATTATTGACCTCAAACAGTAAAGTATATTCAGAGGAGTTGGATGATAATTTATTCCTCATCTGGTTCAAATATGGAATAATATATTTTCAAGTATATTTCGATTGAGCCTATGAGTTATGATATAATGAAAGCTATGCATTTCTTCAAATATTTAGGAAACTCCACTAAAGACTTTGATGAAATTATTTTTAAATGGGTTAGGTATCTCCAATAAATTTTGTTTGTTTATAAATTGCTTACTATTCTATTTTCCAAAAGTAACTTATGTCTAAATATTCACAAGGGCAGAAAGGTTTATTAGGCTCACTCTATTTATGTATTTGAAACATTTAATTTCTCTTACTTTTAAACTATTCTTATTTTTGAATAAGTACTAATTCAGTGACATTTCACAGATGTTTATTCACTGCTGAGCCATCAAAGGTTACCAAGCCGAATGTTCATTACATATTTATTAACTTGACATTATAGTGCTCCAGACTATCTGAACTACCCCATTATTCTGCCTCACATAATGGTGGCATGTTATAGTGTTGACCAAAATATTCGCCCTGCTAACCTGCATTGTGAGGGGCAGTAAATTATAGTATTAAGGATAAAATTAAATTAATAAAATACAAATATTGCCCCTTGATTGGGTAGAATTTGTTTTTTTAGATATGATTAAATTAATGTTATTAGTGAAAGATTTTGATTAAATAACTGATCCTTCTTTATTTTAATTTTATCATCACTAATTCACTACACCACTTAATTGTGTATTCTGCGTGACCATTGCTCAGAGTGTGGCTGGTGTGCAACCACACCTGACCGTGGCTACTGGCCAAGTGAAGAGGATGATGTCCGCCTTTCATTGTTGTATTGAATCTTGCAACAGGCCAAGGGAAATTTCATCAGCCCTTGTCATAGTTTTCATCGAGCATTAGCTCGCCAGAAAACGTTATACTATGTACAAAGCTTCTAGACCATTCTATGCTTCATAAAAAAGTGTTTCACACTCCTCTCTGATAAGTTCCGATAGAATGAAACCTAGATCGGGGGATTGGGCGGTGACGATCGATTTTCTTTAAGAGGCACCTATTACCTCTTTGTCCAATGGCTGCAATGTAAAGTATGAATTGTGTTCTTCTTTTCATTGTCATCGCCATATTGTGTTCGTTCCTTTTATATGTTTTTATCCACCTTTCCTATACCTTCTTCCAAATATTATATAATTACCTCATAAAACAAAAAGGGGTTTTCCTTATAAGGATATATTATATATTCACATCTAATGTCCTTTTACTTTGTTTGTCCTTTATGTTATACCTTTTTTTTTCACTTTTAAGAAGTTGCGTTTTGTGTTTCACACTCGTCCCTGATGAATTCTGATAGAATGAAACCTAGGTAGAGGGATTGGGCAGTGACGATCAATTTTTTTAAGGGGCAATCCTCTTTGTACAATGGCATCAATGTAAAATGTGAACTGTGTTCTTCTTTTCATTGTAATTGCCATATTGTGTTCGTTCCTTTTATATGTTTCTATCCACCTTTCCTATACCTTCTTCCAAATATAATACAATTACCTCATAAAGTGAAAAGAGGTTTCCCTTATAGAGATACAATCAAATTTAAAGTATTAGTATTCACAGGGAGAGCATACGTGAAGGAATTTATTATTGCATTTGGAGTCCTACTCCATTTGATTAATTCTTGTGTATCACAAACTGATACATCATCCACAGGATCAGTTCTAATAGCTGAATCAAATTTATTTAAGTAAAAAATTACAACCTAGTTAGAGGAATCTAACCCGGGACGTTTGGCTTTGCGCACCAATGCTCTTCCGTTGAGCCACCCTGGTTTATCTGGTATCCAAGGGCAGCCTTTATAGCAGCCCCAGTTAGAAAACAACCTGCACAAACCCACATTATTCTCCTGCACAAGATGAGAGTCAGTTTATGATCAGCTTGCATGCTTCTCCGGATTCCCATGTTACACTAGCAAGACAAAATAAGCTGTTACTAATTTTAAATTCTAATGTGATTTTGTTGAACCTTCAAATAATTTGTGTGACCATGTTCACAAAATTGAGAACAATTATTGTCAAAAGGATGTGTTGTTGGATGAAGTGATTGAAAGATTCATAATTATTAATGAAGAAAGTTCAGATTCTAGTGAGAGTGAATCTTCTATTGGTGAAATGCTAGAATTGGAGTGGAGTTCTTCAGATTAGTGTAGTCGGGTCTTTCTGTTTGTTTATTTATTGAACCAGCTAACTTCTTGGAAGAGGGGTAAGCTTATAGTTATTATAGTACAAGGTTTTTTCTTTAAATTGGTCAAGCTAAAGTTGTTGGTTGGATCATTGGTAAAGAATTCATGTGCAAGGCCAAAGATCCCAGGTCTGATTTCCTTACACAGATTGTCATTTTTCACTTAATGGTATCCACTCCATTTTATTTGTATGTTCTCTTTAAACTATTATCAATGGATTAATGTTTTTGATTTGTATTTCATGTAGTTTTTACCTTTAACAACAAACTACTTCAAAAATTTTATATGAATTTAATTATATTTTTAATGCTTGGCTTTAAATTTGTAAACCTTAGTTAATATTGCTTATAATTCATAATAACATAGAAATTGATCTCTTTTTAAATAGATAATTTTGCTAACATTTTTATTTTTTAATAATAGCTTTGAGTTTCATTGAAAATATTTTCCATGCAACTTTCGTTTGGTCAAGAGTGGAAGTACAGGAAGGACACGAGATAGTATAAAAGCAAGATTGCGTTGTTATGGTCTTGTAATGGGAATGGAAAAGAAAAGAATATCAAAGAGAATGATGCAGTTGAAGTATATAGGGAAAATACCACAAGGAAGATTAATAAAATGATTAGAGCAGAAGAAAATAGCAAGTGTGTGAGTGAGAAGAGAAGAATTATGAGAGGAAAGATGAAGATGGAGGCATTTTACTCAATTGACCCAGCCGCCGGCTGGAAATAGTTGATGATGATTATAATCTAATTCAAAATTTTGCTGACCATATTTAAAATATGTATACCAGTAAGTAATTCCAAACTATACCGAGATTTTACTAACTATTTGAATTTGATACAAAAATATTTATCATAAATTCACATTTTGTACACTCTTACTTTTGAACAAAATAATGCTGGTGATATTGAATAGGCCAAACGTTTATGAATTTTATTTTACTTACTTATCTTATTTATTTATGCATACTTTATAGATGTGATTTGATCCCTAGATGCTGTTAAGCTGTTGTTTAATGCCTTTACCAAAAATAATTATAGGCTATGTCAAACTATGTCATGTTTAGAAAGATATTTAAAATATATTCATAACTTAACAATGTTTCCTTTGCCCTTAAAATATTTTGTGGATGTCAAATTCGAAGCAAAAAATATGACATTTCTAAGCTAAGCTCTACTTATCTACCAATTAAGTTAAAAAATTAAACTTAATGCACGTCTGCCACATAATTCCTACATATATTGCAATGCAAATACATTTTGGCATAAATCTATTTTGTATTTGGTTTGTTTTATATTACAAAATTATAGATGCACTTAATTTTTTTTTTATTCAGATGTATTAAAAGAATGATATCTAGGGCTCTGCAAGTACTCGTATTGCGAACTTTGAGCTAATTTTACATAAACAAGTGAACTTGTAACACAATAAAATTATATAATTTGACTAATATAATCTGTAGATATGGTTTAGTCAAGTTATATAATTTTATTGTGTTACAAGTTCACTTGTTTATGTAGCGTGATTTGACTCACATTTTAATGTGTTTTTTACTGTTTATGTTATATCCATTATTATATGTTAATTGACGATATCCCCTTGAACTTATCTTTACTTAATATCTTTATCTATATAATAATTTACATTCAACTATTATATCATAATGTAACTGTAACGTTAATATTAAATTGACAATATCCACTTTAACTAATCTTCTCAGATATATTCATTAATAATGTTATTTTTCACATTAATTTTTTCTTATTATCTTTATCTTAAATAATATTTTACATTGAATTCTACAAACATAGTGTTTTAATATACCTTAACATTTTAAAGTCATGCATATACTCAAACTCGGAAGCTTTAAAAATATTTGACTTGAATTAAATAACTCAAGCTCGCAGATCCCTAATGATATCCTATTTGAAGTTTCAAAATCACTAAAACAAACTGAAATTATCTGTAGAGACATGATGTTTCCATGCCATTTAGGTTTGAGCCATATTTTGAAACGGTGTTTTCTTAAATAATGCCAGATTTCTGGACATCTGTAATGTAACATTTTAGAAAACATTATAAATAGATTAAAGTAAAGAGTTATATTAATTTTGGTTAAGACTTATTAAGATTAATATAGTGTTCTAGTTACAATATTTGAAAAAAAAATGTAACTAAAACATTCAATCTTTTTACCAATTTGGAAAATACTAAAACCTACCATTTTTAAAATGATTGAACTATTTACATCAGTGATGAATTGAAACTTGGTTTTTATCCTTAATTTATTGCCCAACATTGTAATTATATTTTAATATGTTGTTTGTGTATTTTTACACTTGTCATTTTTCAATTTTGTTGATGTTATTGCAATGTATGTGAATAACTTTATATATGACACTTTGTTGTGCATTCTAAGCATAATTTAACCAGACGTATGAACATTAAAGCCATTCACTTTCAACCACCATTTTTTATAATATATTTAATTCATTATATTTTTCAATTTATATGCTGGGTATAGCAATCCTGAGGTTTTATCTCAGTCTTAGTATATTGCCCACCATGGTGTGTGTGCACGCACACAAATGCTTTCATCTTCCCCTTCTACTATTCTTCTCCTCTCACGTGTACACTTTCTGTAATCTAAGTTCCCCCCATCTATTTTTTGCTTGGTCTCCCTTGTGGTCTTTTGCCTAAACACTTCATCTTCATCACTCTGATTGGTATTCAATCCTTTTCCATCTTCATTTCATGACCCTACCATCTCAGCCATGCTCCTCCACTATCTTGTATACTCCATACACCCTCACTCTTGCCGGGACAACTTCATTCCTAAATGTTGCCAAACCATTTCTGTGAGTTGTTCCAAATTCTGTTTAGGCCAGTTGGGGCAGATACACAAACCTGATAGTATTTCAAACATGGGGAAGTTTTTAATATGTAGGTTCACTCCACTAAATATTTAACCTCTGCTCGATTTCAGAGAAGACTATGATGAAGAGAAATTACCTTCCCATCCTTGCCTAAAGTTAGTGGCCAACTCAGAACAAATCCTCTCAACCTACACAAGCAGACGGTTAATAACTTTAGAGAAACTTCAAGAGCCTGAGGTAAGTTTTCAGCTATTTAATATGACTAGTTGTGCTTAGCACTGACCTGTAATTAAAGTTTATTCACAAAAATACACAATAAGGTGTAAAATAGTGAATCCTTCAATTCTTACCGGTATTGAAAGAATTATTCTAAACATAACAATTTTATATACCTTTATTCTTGGTGTTCATCTCTCAGTAAAGAAAGTTCTGGAATTTAATTTTATTGGTACTGAGCTACCGCAACACGTGAACAAAGAATGTGGCTCAGGAACATGTTAGAACCTGCAGAATAGTCTGGCAAGAGAGGGGATCCCTCGTTTGAGCCCATTAACCTAACCTGACCTAACATATCCTTTGAAAATTAAAATTTATTGGTGGTAAAACAAAAATAATACATTTAATTAGGGGTCTGCGAGCTCGGGATTTTTCATTCAAATCAAACTCAAGCCAAGTATTTCTTAAAGCTCCTGAGATTTGAGTTGAATTTGAGTATATTCATAATTTTATAATGTTAAGAATAGCCTATATGTTAGTTTGTTTTAAAAGTAAAATAGTATATTTAAAATGTCACCAGTCAAAACAAACATAAAATGTAAATATACCATCTTTAAAATTTAAGATTTTAAAAATATATTAAAAAGCAAATGTTCTTAAAATATGAATCACACTCATTTTTATAAATAGTAAATAGCCATCTTTTGAAGAAAAGAAAAAGTTTGGAAACAGAAATATCGCTTTTTAAATTAGAAATAACATTTATAAAAACACGATTTAAAACCAAAACTCAAATAAAAAAATAATAAAAAAACAATTAAAATGGTTTCATTACTTATTTCTTTAAGGAAATTAAAATTAAACCAACTAATATTATTTGAAAAAATTAAAAGTTATTCAAATGAATTATTGCCTGATGGATAGGAAATGTACAGTAAGACAGTGTAGATACACTGTACAATAATGTAAAGTAAGTGATAGTGAAGGAAATCAACCTGAAAGGATAGTTAGGTTAGATCTAGTTAGAAACAAACTCTTCAATTCTTCTTACACTTTCCACTTCTTCAAGATTCCACAGTTGCACATTGTTTTGAATTTTCAGAAATATTTCCTTTTTATTAATGTGTATTTTCATATTAAAAATAAATATTTCCAGAAATTTAAAACAATTTGCAACTGTGGAAGTTTGAAGACGTGAGAAGTGTAAAGATTTAAGAAGTTTGACTTTGAATCAACTTTGAAGTGAAAATGTGGACTTCACACACTTCATTAGGTTAGAAAAAATTGTCTAGCGAATAAAAACAAAGCACACTATATTCTTTTCTATTAATATATTTGAATTTATCAATTGTTATATTATTTATTTATTAGTCAATTTTAATATACTTTATAGTAGCTGTTTTATGATTATATGTTAAAATATGTCATAATTAGTAGGGGTCTGCGATCTTGAATTTTTAATTTGGTTTGAGTATTTCTAAATGCTCCTGAGTACGAGTAAATTCATAATTTTAAAATGTTAAAGTATATTAAAACACATGTTCTTAAAATATGAATGACATTTATTTTATAAAGAGTAAATACTTTAAAAAAAA
>CABEEJ010000541.1:171847-213383 GCA_901482245.1 Timema douglasi
AAAAAAAAAAAAAGTGCTCCAAATGTTAATTAGTTTAACTGCTGTTGTCCTACAGTACTTATATTTGTTTGGTTAAATAAAAATAAATGACAATTTAAATAGTTTGATGGAATTAGATAACACATAATGAGTTAAGAAAATTATATCCTTCTGCACTCTACCGGAAGTATGATTAAGATTATACACTGTGTATGTTTAAAGTTTCTTCATTAAAACTTAAGTTGAGTCCACCATTTGTTGATACAATTTAAGATTTTTATTAAAGTTGTTTATTTGCAAACTGTTTCAATGGAGACCATTAAGAGTGGATACAATTCAGCCCCTCCCTTATTACAGTGACATACCTAATCAAACCATATTTTTTTACCACCATATCATTTTTAGTTAATTCTGTTCAGACAATATGAAATGGACATTATAATGTAAACTTTGAATACTTGAAAGTAAACATGCGATGTAAAAATTATCTTTCAACTTAACTAACTACTCTGTGTGTGTAGGAACAACAATGTCCTATCACTACAGAAACATCAACGGAGCAATTTCGGGCCAAGTTTTTCAAGTTTGGGGAAGAACTTAGGAGACAGCGAAAAGAACGAAGAGCTCTTGAGTTAGAGGCGTATAGAGCGTCTGTGAGGGAGAAGAACACATTTACATCACCTCATTATGAAACAACTAGTGCTATCAATTGCTGTGAAACCACTCAAAAGGAACAAACAGACACTGTGAACTCTTCACACATTAGAGAACCCAACATTAGTGAAAGATAACAATAATTTACCTGTGAAATAAATTTTAAAATGTCCTTTATAACATTTTTACATCGGTACCCATTCCTAAGGAATGATTGTTTTACAAGTTATTGCAGCACAAATAAAAGCCAAATAAATAACTTAAAATTGTATTATTCCTATAAATAATGTTAAGTAGATAGCTTCAGGCTAACTTATATTTATAATTAAGTAATTTATTGACTTGGATTTAAAATATTACAATTTATGGGTGTCTAATTTATAATGAATTAAAATCCTTGTGTGTAAGCAAAAAGATACAAATATTCAATCATAGAGCCCATATTTTATCGAA
Organism: Timema douglasi; assembly: GCA_901482245.1. NCBI lineage: Eukaryota > Metazoa > Arthropoda > Insecta > Phasmatodea > Timematidae > Timema > Timema douglasi. The sequence goes on from CABEEJ010000541.1 coordinate 172,934, forward strand.
TCTACAAGTAATAACAATTTTATTGTAAATTATAATAGCAAGTTAGATTTCTTATAACATTGATTCAGGCCCACAATGGTAGACACATTGGCTAAATGTCAGTTTCATCTAGTATAGTTTACCGGTGATGGACAGTTAGAGGTTCCAATTCTGGCTGAGTGTTACTGGGTTTTTTTTGTTTTGGTTTTTTCTTCCTCCTAAACAGGTTTCCCACTTTTTCACATAAATGTGGGTATATTTCCTCTAAATTCTAGCTTCATCATATCAACTCCACCAACTTGATCGGAAAGTATATAACACAAATGTGTATAAAGATGCAGTGGAAAAATAAACAAAAAATTATTTAATGAAATAAACATATTTTAATTATTTGTGCATTTGAGAAAAGCTGTATTATTGTATTGATAAAACAGTTACATATACAAACACATACCTAAAGATTTTCTTCCACTGTCACAATCATTTTCTTCGGTTTTTGAAAGTAAACTGTAGTTCTTGGTTGGACTGCAAGATTGAGTGTTGACAATATTCAAAACCGTATCAAAGGGAGCTTTTTGGGGTTTCAAATACCCCCTCTATTAGATGTGTTAAATCTATCATAATGTATAAACATATATTTTCTAATTATTACTAACATTGTAATATGTAAGGTGACTGACTAGTGGAGAGAAAGGTGGGTGCGGCACATAAGAAAGGGAAGGGAACCCATTACCGGCACAACTCTGTTGATGGCTTGGGTCAAGATAAATATTTCACTCGTCAGCAGTGAAGACCAGCTAACCTTGCTTTCCCCCAAACAAGGAAGGTCAACCCAAGTGGTCAAGGCCATTACACCAGGCACCAAACTAAGGCTTTGATGTATAATTGGTAAGTGGGGGTAGCAAGCTTCTAGAATTTTCTTTGTGGATCTATTTATCATGTTTGGAACGGCACAGCCCTGCCCAGTTTTAAAATGAGGGTTGAGGGACTTAGTTGTCCGGAGCAATAGGTGATCCAGTTAACCATAATGTAATTAGTGTAACATGTAATAAATACTCTCAATCATTTGAATTATTGATATATTGCTACAGTTTACTTAATTAACCTTAAGAAGCATCACAAGTTAATATGTTAATTTATTATTAAAAAATCAACGATACGGTTTAGCAGGGAAAAGTTTGAACTTAAGTTGACAAAAAATGACGAATACTGCCTTATTTATGGTATAAACAAAACAAAAAAAGTTTACAATGGTCAAGCAACAAAGTTGGGTAAACTAAGAAAAAGTATTTATGAAAGAAATTAGAAAGTATTAGTGATTGTGGGGAGAGCTTTAAAAGTAGGTACGTCGTTTGAGAACAGCCTGGTTGTAGATAAGTGTTTGTTCTTGTAGGACATGGCTATGTAGCAGCAAGCTTCAGCTCTCTCTTCTGTATAATAGGTTATAAAACAAAATATCATTATTGTTTACTCTTATGTTGCCATTTCTATTGATATTTTGTTTTGTTACAACACCAAGTGTTTGCCTTCTTTGTTTAGAATCCGTGTTTTAGCCATGTTGAAATAAATTGACAAAAAGTGTGTCAGTTGACCAATGTATCGGCTATATTTTAACAAAACAAAAGGAATCTGAGCAAAATACAACAGTTATAAATACTGTGATGTGTGCATGTTTAAGTGGAATTGTGTTAATAATTAGTTATTGTGTAGTTTAAACTGGTTTACTTACCTGGATGTTAAATTTTGTTTTTAGTAGAAAGTGCCTTTTAGAAAATACAAACATTTGCAGTATCATATTTGGAAGATGGTAAAGGAAAGGTGGATAGAAACATATCAGATAAACATAATATTATTTTTATAGTGAAAATAAGAACACAGCTCATTTTTGCAGTACAAATTTATAGTATTTTACTTTATGTTTAGTGTTATATTATAGACATTGATAATACTTATCAAATGTGACTGCTGCAGATCACGCAATTTGATGTATGAAAACTGTTTTAGGTAACTTTTGTAACAATGTCAAAAAAGTTTATTATCTGAATGACAGTAGCCAGTCTTGGGGATAGCTGGCTATAGTTCAGGGCACAAACAGTATTAACCTTCTCCCCAGCCCCTGCTCTCAACCCTCCACTCTGCACCCTGCCATTTGTTACTCTTTTCAGTACATTTGTGTCTTACAGATGTAAAAGGCAAAGTCTTCAATACATTAGGCCAAGTTGGAAAGCTCTTTATTTAAAAAGTGTACAATTTCGGACTATGTGGGTGCAGATGACCCACCCATCCTTTTCTTCTCCAAGCACAAATTTCTAAATCTTCAACTTATTGGTGAAAGATGAAACTATCTCTAGAATTATATAGGTTGGGCCAATGGTAGAGAAACCTTATTTGTGTAGATGGGGTGGGAATTTGTTGCACGTTGGAGTCATCTTAACTTAAGTTTCTTTCCTTATTTTTGTAAAAAAAAGAGTTATCTTGGACTTGCTCCCCTTATTCGAGATCTAAGGCCTTGTTTTTACTGTAAGCAATTTGCTTGGAGTGTAGAGACCTTGTGGGTAGCGGCAAGTGACGCGCTTTTCACATAGCGAAAGGCATCTAGGTGAGTCAATAACAGTTTCAATGCAGTGTTCAAGTGCGTTGTTTCATTATATAACTATCAAAAATCTCTAGGAAATTAATTACACTCGAAAACATATCTCTAAAACTCGATAATATACCTTGTTCTTATAGATCTTGCTTGGATCAGGAATTTAATGAGAGACGTTAATTTAACAACTTATATTGTCAAGCTCGCTTATATGATGATATATTTTTGGAATATTTACGTATGAGTAAAGAGTCATTTGGTTTCTTACATTCCAAACTAGAAGAGATTTTGAAAAAAACTACTACCAATTTTAGAGAACCGATTAGGGCTGAACAGACACTTGTTATTACCATGAGATAAGTCTTTTATTAGAAGCAATTTGAAAATAGTAATTTGTATGTCATATATTATAGTTAATTATGTATTTAGGTAGCAAAACAAATGTGGAAAACAGCATGAGTATTACAAAATTACATTTTTGAGAAAGAAAGGCAGGAGACTACTTAATTTAAATAGTAAATTTAAACTATTTCTTTTGATGTTCATTGCAACAATACCTCCACATAAAAGAACCATAGTTAACGTGCTTGCAGTTATCCTCAAATGTAGGTGTGTTTTCAATTATTTTATGGTTTTGCGTGTAAATTAGTTTTATTTAGTTTTGTTGGTGACCTGGCGATCTAGGGGTAAGGTGTCAGACTTCTATGCTGGCGGCCGGGGTTCAATGCTCTGTCCCGGCATAGATTTATCTGATTACCAAACCCTTTCTTCACCTCTGACAAGACATCTTGTGAATGTGGGGAATGCCAGGCCTCCAACCTTGGTTCAGATTCCACATTAAACTGTAGGTCCTCCATTTCATCTCACAATCACCCTATCATTACACATTAGCGTAAGTGCGTACAACCTGAACGGGTAGTAAGACGCGGTGCTAATAATAATAGTTAATGAAAGAAGTAAGGAGTTTGGTGACGTCAATGCTCACTTGAATTAACTGTTAACTAATCGATATAAAATGAATAACCCTCTTGTATGTAGGCCTATTATTATTATTATTAGCACCGCATGTTACTACCCGTTCGGGTTATACGCACTTACACTAATGTGTAATGGTAGGGTGATTGTGAGATGAAATGAAGGACCTACAGTTTAACGTGGAATCTGAACCACGGTGGAGACCTGGCATTCCCACATTCACAAGATGTCAGTAGGCCTATTCATAAAACAATTTGGAGTGTGGTGTAGATCTTGAATTTATATTAATGTTCAACTGAGTGTCGGACTAAATATTTAAAAGGTAATATTAGATTTGACTACATTTATACTATATAAGTAGTTATTATATAGAATGACAATAATACCCCCAATATGTGTTCCTTTCCCAAATATGGTAATAATATGTGCTCCCCTCAAAGTTGGTAGTAATATGTGTGTCCCCCACCCTCCAAGTTGGAAATAATGTCGGGATCATGATCAACTTAACTTTAACTTAACGCATTGTTCACTTGGGATTCACTAAACTTAAGTGGATGTGTGATCATGATTCACGTAACTTAACGTAACAACTCAAGTCAAACATCTGCAGTCTAGAGTATTATGTATTTTAATATGTGATTTGTACTATTTGTAAAGTAATTGTCTGTGAATATTTACTATTTTCTATCAAAATAATAAATATTTATCATTAAATATTTTGATACATTTAGCCTTCTTTTAGTCTAATTAATTTGTCTCAATGTCCAATCACTTGAAATGAAGTTAAAGAGTAGACCTTGGCCATAAAACCAACAAATAAATTACTAAATAGTTCGTATACATCCCTCATATAATGATTGGCTGGCTAGATGCTTTTACATTCATGCTTTGGATCTACATATTTATGCGAATCAGCATTTTCGTATTTAAAACAAACAAAAACTAAGTATAGCTTGAATTTAACATACCAACACACTGAATATTGTCTGAGATTGGCATTGTCCACCTATACACCAGACTTTTTATCCTTGACTGAAGAGATGAAAGCACAAACTTCACATTAAATGTGTCAATTAGTTAATAACTTTTTTATTTGTTTTAAAATGTTAACATTCAATAAAACTCAACACATTATTTAAATTGTATCATATAAGTCAAACACATGCTGAGAATCCACAGGTTCTTCCTACAGGAAATCAACGACAAAGGTATGGTTATGATTTAAAAATTTTGGAGGAATAAAAATGAATTATAAGTTCGGTCACTGGTAAAAAAAAGTAGATCTCAACTCCAATCAAATTGGCCACCCCTGCCAAATTGTGTTTGTTTCTTTTATAGTACATTTATAGCCACCTTTTCTGTATCTTTTTCCAACAATAATATAATACTCATTGTGTGCAATATCTTGTACCTTTTAGGAAATAGAACACATCCTATATAGGTAATTTTTGTTTCATAACTTATGAGATGTCAAACGTGATAACACTGTCTGCTAGATGCTTACTTTTCAATGAATGTTTGTTAGGGACAAATAAATATGGCAATGACCTTAATCAACATAAAAATCCTATCTTAAACGTTTTAAAATCTTTCTTGGTGAATGGCATTTTTTTTATTGCGTTGATTACATAATTTGGCAAACAATCCTAACAGCTACTAAAGATCAACATTATTACAAGTTATTTTTCAAGTATTTAATGATAAGATATTATTTTTGTCCCTGTGTAAATGTATTCCAAGAAAACCCTGTTTTTTCTCTAAAGTTAAAGGCAATGCATTTTGTTAACATCGAAATCTCTCAAATTTGTTTGAATATTTAGGTGAAGAATCAATCAAGTATTTATATTCCCTGACTTTTCATTATTTTCTATTAAAATAAACTCCTTGTCTGTAGCTATCATGCAATTTTAATGGGAACTAATGATATTCAAACCACACACATTTTTGCTTAGTAGCAAAATATATTGTTCTTTGGCTGAAATTACCAGAGCAAAATTAGTACCGACTTTCCCTCCACCATAGCAAAGACAATTTATAAGGAACCAAAATATGTGTTTTATATGGCTATTATGAGAGTCATATTGTGACCAAAGGCGAATGTTTAAAATTTAGCCATAATTTTTCTATCCATATCACTTTTTACTACATAAGTTTGAGTAGATTGTTTTTAATAATTTTTAGCCGAAAATTGCATTTTATTTACTTTTAATACAAGATCCAATTTTTAATGTAACAAAATCAAGCCAGTTTGTCTGCCACAAATCAGAGTGTTTAAATTGTATGGTTCTTAACAACCTAATACTTGGTCAAAACGAATATATATATAATGAAACCCAAATATAGAGATTTTTAATTTTTTTAATATATATATATTAAAAAAATGAAACCCAAATATGGAGGTTTTTAAATGTTTAGAAAAAATCCAATTTAACAAATAATACTGTTATCATATCTATAGCCTTTAGAGAAGCATTCCAACTATGGGAGGTGATAAAAATGTTTGTTTTGCGTTAAAATTAGCATGCCATCACTGTGTTGATGCAAACAGCCTTTGTATAGATCAGTATTTACATGTGTTTATACAGCCAAAAATATGAACAATAATCAATTGATAAACATTCTTAAGAAATAATATGTAGTTAGGTTTAATTTTGATATATATTCACAAAAATAAGATTAAATTATTACAGTGACCAATAAAAATACTGCATTCATGACCAGCAAACTTGGGGCATGTTTTATTTATAAGCAGCAAATATTTGGAAAAAATAAGTTATACTAAAATTGATATGTTTATCTTATTCTCCTAAAGAGATATATACTTACCATATGGCATTAGAAACTTGAAAGTTCATTGCTGCATTTACAAAAGTACACCACATATTCCTATCTTGAGCTGGTTATATCCAGTCCACCTCACTACTATACTATCTCTTTCAGGTTTATTCTAATGTTAGTTATCCTCCCGTTTGCGTTTAGGTCTTCCCATTCATAATTCATAAATATAAAACTCTAGTGAGATCAAAATCAACTGGTCCTGTAAAAATGCAGGCTAAATAAGCAGTGCAATACTAATCACACACGATTAAGAGTACAAGAAACTACATCTAGGAGTATCTATATATTTCAAAAATTGACAGAAATATTGGAATATATTTCCTCGGTGACCTTTTTTAGTCTAGTGATTTTTAAATATATTTCTAAAGTATTTGATCTAAACCTTATGAAGTGCAGTAAATTTTTACAAACAACAACCAAAGATATAATTTCTAATAAGGCTCTAAATATGAAGAATTTGAATATAAAAATAAATTTTAGCTACCTATAATTTCATGGATTAGATAATAAATGTAACAAATATTGAGTAGAAACATAACACATCTACACCTTAACCAAGAGATACAATGTTGAATATTCTAAGTCGAGGTGGTGATATGAATATTGTTCATCAACACTTCTAACGCTGCAACTGGCTTCTCTTCGACCATTTTCTCATCATACCTGGAAATGTACATGAATGGAACAAGTAAATAAGTGTGTCATTGTGGACTAGTTCAGGGAAAATCTCAACAAACAGCTTGGCAAATTATTTAAAAATGTCTTGTTGATTTATCATGAGAAAACTTATTTAGTCAATTATTTTATATTTATGATGGGGATCCTCAAAACCTTAAAGATATTTGAGATTTAAGTATTCAATATTTTAAAAAAAAGTCAAACTTTTGAATTGGAATTTGTTTTAGAGCTCTAATACTGCTTATTGGTGGTCCAGTCTCAATTTAACCCCAGACCATTGATTTAACACTTTAATGAAAATATTAGTGTTATGATGAATGCATTTAGTTACTATTTTGAGTTTTTATCATTTTGTCATATTCCTTGTTTATGTTCATAATATTTTTTCAAGATTTAGATTCATAAAATAGTGATTTGACCCATCTATAATTTATTATGATACTTAGATTATTTTAATACAAAAATATGTCAATAATCCTTTACAAAATAGTACATTTTTTAGTTCCATTTAAACAAATATTGCAAAATTATCAATCAAATCATACAAAACCACAGAGCGAAATAAATAATTAATTTAAATGCAAACTTTCACTAGTGTTAAAAAGAACCTACTTATGGACAAGTAGTTGTAGCATTTAGAAGCATTTCCTACCTAATGTTGAGCTCCTTCAATGCCCATTTGGCCAACTTGTTAGCTTCCTTGCGTTTTATCGGTGTGGATTTGGGGTTGATGGCGATATTCGTGGCACACTAACAAGAACACAATCAGTAAGAATTAGAGAAGATCTGCTATGATCAAGAGTATTAAGAGTACATCTTAGGATATTAATGTTAAAATCTTCAACACAGGATTTAAAATGCAAAGCTTATCATTCCACCAGATACAAATGGTTTGATGTTCTCTAGAATCATGAGCTCTAAAGTGCTAACAACCTTAATATTAAAAACAGCTTAAGTTGATTAAAGTTAAAAAAATATCCACTCCAAAATGAAATTCAATCTTGAAAGGAGTAGCAAAGAAACATTATTAAATGTGTTCAGACAGGATGACGAATCCCATACTTTTGGCTAAACATGGTCCAAATTGTTGTTGCCTCTGCTTAATATGAGATTCTGGTATGCTCTGGATATGAGTGCTAGATCTAGGAAAGCTCTGCTAGTTGGCTGGTGTAACCATTTATGGTAGGGACCATTTGAATGCGGTGGGGAGAAAAGTTGGAAGGAGAGTTCAGCGAGTAGCCATGGTGAACCAGGTGAGAGGCAGAAAAGAGGATTCAGTGAGTTACTGTATGGTGATCAGGCTAAGAGCTAGAAATAAGGGTTTGGCGAGTTACCACAGTGAACTGGGCGGGAGGCAGGAAGAAGGGTTTGGCGAGTTACTGCGACGAATTAGGTAGGAGGCAAGGAAGGTTCAACGAGTTACTGTGGTGAACTTGGTGGGAGGCAGGAAGGAGGGTTTGGCGAGCTACTGAGGTGAACCAGGCGGGAGGTAGGAAGGAGGGTTCGGCAAGTTACTGTGGTGAACCAGGCAGAAGACAGGAAAGAGGGTTTGGTGAGTTACTGTGGTGAACCGGGTGTGAGGTAGGAAGGAGAGTTCGGTGAACCGGGCGAGAGGCATGAAGAGTTTGGCGAGTTACTGTGATGAACCAGGCAGGAAGGTTTAGTGAGTTACCGCGATGAACCAGTCGGGAGGCAGGAAGGAGGGTTAGGATGGAGTTGTTGTCCAATGCAGAGCTGTGCACTGGATGACTAGCTAGTCGCCTGTCCGTTCCTTTTATTGCCCCTAGTCCAGGAGTTTGGGCAGAATCGGCTCGCTGCCGAGTGGCCACGAAGAAGGGGAGGATGGTCTTGGCTAGGGAACTTAGACCCTTAGGGGTTGAACTTAGAAGGAGGGAAGGGGTGGAGAGCGATGATCAACCTTGGGGATGTGAGAGCTTTGCAGAAAAATCAGGAGTGAGTAGAGGTGTGGTAAACTCTATTAGGACTTGTACAAGACATATTGTTTGCATTATAACTCTCTCAGAACATCACAGTCATGGGGTTTGCACTGACTGAGCATTGTTCACAGTATGAGATAAAATAAATAATTTCATTCATGCACACTCTTTGCTATAGTTTGTATACCTCTTTAGCTGCGAACACTTGGGATAAATAAATATCAGCCTCGTATAACACAATTGTAGAGCAGTAGCACACTAGGCCAAAGTCCTGGAGTTTAAATCCATGTCTGGACACATTTTTAAAATGTAATTTCTGTTTACTTAAGACTTTTGAAACAAAATACCAATATAAAAAAACAACTTGAATTTAAAGGAAAGGGTTTGCCAAATATTTACCAAAAACAGCCCATATAGTGCTCGGATATTGTTGGGGTTGATCTTCAATGCTAAACAGTAATGTGCTCGTGCTATTTCTATATTTTCAGTACCACCCTGTGAAAATAACATATAGTTTATTTATAATCAATGTTACAAAAGCAAATGTAAACAAGCAATAATGCTAAAACACTTTTCTAAATATTAACTACTAAATAAAATGAAAATTGTAGAATTAGAGGGACATATTTTAATCCAACTTTTAAAGTTGTAAAAAGTCCACTTTTTTCAATTCAAAGCGCATAAATCGAGTATTTCAAATGTTTTTTGTTAGTTATGTTAGGATGGAATAAATAGCTCAACTTTTATATTTGTTAGTTAGGTTTATAGCCACATCTAAATATCATGTTCATTAATTTTAAAAATGACACTGGACACGGGAATAGAACCTAGGGCCTTTGGCTTAGTAGGCGGATGCTCTAAATACTGAGCTATCTAGAAATTTTCCGATGGCCAGGGTCAATAGCTCAGTGGTTAGAGCATTGGCGTACTAAGCCAAAAGTCCCAAGTTTTATTCCCATGTTCAGATGTCATTTTTCAATTCAATTAATATGTATGTTATAATCAAAAAAATTATCTTGTGCTTATTTAAATATCTTTATATCCAAAAACATTAAAAAAAAAGTTTTATTGTAAAAATGTTTGTAATATTTCATACTTAACTAATAACGCAAGTAATTATCTCAACATACAATTCAAACTTAACAAGGATATTAATTTGTAATGTATATTACAGCCCATGAAGACAATAATTTTACATAAATTAGACCCGCCTTTGTGGCGTAGTTGGCTGACAGGCTAGTTTCGTGTTGAGCTATACTGCCAAGGACAGGGAGATCCGAGGTTTGAATCTTGGTTTGGTGACCTGAGGGTGGTTTTCCTAAATGGTTTTCAACTTTCCCTCCACTCAAATGCAGGTTCATTCCTCTAAATTCAACCTTTCCGATTCTTAATCCATTAGCCTAATTAGCACATAAGTGTTTAACGAGAACAGATATTAAGATATGGTGCTAAATAGTAATACAAAACCATAAATTAATATTTTTACTGTCAGTAATTGTATTAGCAAAACTTCATAATTGTAAAAGTTTGAACTTTTTTGCCTTTGTAAAAACAATTGTAGAAGTTGATTTTTTTTAAGTCAAGTTAAAGTTTTCAAATTTTCACACACCTTACTAATTTTACTACCACAATATTAGCTCAGGAAAAATAATGGTTTAAACCTTCTTTTAAATCATAAGGTTGTCACTAATCTCTCTGAATGTATACATGATATCATTTGTTTACAATTTTCAATTTTTTTAATATTAAATTCAATAAAGTGAAAAATAGCAACATGGACACAGGAAATGAACTAGTCCCCATTATGATTTTTCACTCAAGTGAATTTTGATTCAGTTATCAAGAATTATCCTGTGGACAATCTGATAAATCAGTAGACATCAAAATATTGCAAGACATGCTTTGATGAACTTTTATCTATCACATTAAAATTGTTCAAAATATTTTTAAAGTTCATTGTACATATGCAAAATAAAACAAAATTTAATATTTCTGCAAAATTGATTGCTTGGCCCTTTATATGTGAATAATGGTAAATTATGTTGATTTTAATGAGAACTAACGATATGTAAACTACATGAATTTTAACTTGGTAAGAGACAAAACATCGTTTTTGTCTGAAATTGTTAGAATAGAATAGTACCAACTGCACTATTATAATTTTCTTCTTAATATTCCTATAACAAATCAAAGTTTCCAGTCTAAAAAAATATTTTCCTCCACCAAAAAACATAGCTAAAGAAGAAGTAAAAATGTGTTTGATCTGGCTATTATGACAGTAAAATTGTGAACAGAGGCAAATACTTAAAATTTTAGAAGTTGAAATTTAGCCAACTAATAGAGTAATTTGTTGTTACAATTTTTAGCAGTTCACTCTTGACAATGATGCCAAAGGACAAAGAGGTAATGACTGCCTCTTGAAGAAAATTAATCATTACTGTCCAATCCCCGACCTAGGTTTTACTTTATCAGAACTAGTCAGAAGGGAGTGTGAAACATCCAACACAACTTCCTAAAAGAGAAAACAAGAAAAAACACAAAGGGAAAAAAGCATAATGAAATTGGTGAAGATAGATAAGAGAGGAATATGTAAAAGGAACAAATAACAAAGGACAAACACAGGAAATTAACAGTGGATGTGAATATAGAATAAATCTTTTTTCAAGGAAAACTTTTTTTCATATTTGAGGTATTATGTTATATTTGGAAAAGGTATAAGTAAAGTTGATGTAAACGAATAGAAGGGAGAAAACACAATATGCTTTTTAAAATATAAATAACACAATTCAGACTTTACAATGCTGCTACTGGACAAAAATGTAATGGCTGCCTCTTATTAGCTAGCACCCAATCCCCTGAACTAGTTTTAAAAAAAAATCAAAGCTCTTCAGTGGGGTGTGTGAAATGAGTAATGCAACTTCCTAAAAAAGGAAAATAAAAAAATGGGTGTTTGTCCTTTATATTATTTACTCCCTTTACATGTTATTATCCAAGTATTCTTTATCAACTTCTTTTTTCTCCCTTTCATGTTTTTTTAGTTTTCTCTTTTAGGAATTTGCGTTGCATATTTCACTCTCTATCCTGATTAGTTCTGAAAGAGGGAAAGCTAGATCGGAGAGATAAACAGTAAAAATTAATTTTCTTCAAGAGGCAACCCTTACATCTTTATGCAGTGTCAAAATGTTAAATGTTAACTGTGGTCTTCTTTTCACTATATAAGCCATTGTGTTTTTTCCCTTTTATATGTTTTCATCCACCTTTCTTGTGCCTTCTTACAAATATAACATAGCTCAAAAAATGAAAATAAGTTTCCTTAGACAGATATGGATATATATATTCTCATCCAATGCCAATTTCCTGTGTTTGAACTTTATGTTATTCATTCCTTTTACATGTTCCTTTATAAGTATCCTACTATTCTTTACCAATTTCCTTTTTCTCCCTTTTGTGTTTTTAGAACCACATCTTACTACACGTTCGGGTTATAGGCCTATCTACTAATTACATTACTGGTTTAGGGATTTTAAGGTTTAATTGAGAGGAAGTGTACTCGCATTTGTGTGGAAGGAAAGTGGAAAACCATTTAGAAAAAAACACCCCCAGTTCACCTTACCAGGATCAAACCCCAATTTCCCTATCTTCGACAGTCTAGTCCAATACGAGAGTAATGCGTTCGGCTACACAGCCATCGAAGCTGGTTTTCAGTTTTGGTTATTTTGAGCGTTTCACACTCCCTCCTGATGAGTCCCAATAGAATGAAACTAAGGTCGAGAAATTGGGCAGTAATGATCAATTTTCTTATAGAGGCAGCCATTACTTATTTGTCCAATGACAGAAATGTAAAGTGTAAGCTGTGGTCTTCTTTTCTTTTTAAAAGCTATTTTGTATTCGTTCCCTTTAATATGTTTCTATCCACCATTCCTGTACCTTCTTCTTATAGAATTAGGAAATAAATGTTTACATTTACAAAATGTTATCTTGTTATAAGAAAAGGATTTTTTTAAACACTTTCTTTCAAAATATTTTTACTAAGCCAAGTGTAAAATACTAGCTTGTGTATATTTGATCTCAGCATAGTGCTGGTGGATCAAATGACTATGAGGGTTGTGTAGGATGAGTTCCTCCATGCAGAATGCTGCTCTTCCAAAGTCTTGTTCTTGCAGATATAGCTCACTCAGCTCCTGCCAGCCTTCTTGGTCACTCATAAACCTGGGTCAAACACAATACATATTCTGTAGATGGTATAACTTTGTCACACAAGCACCAACATGTAAATCATCATGCATTTATAAGTTATTCTAAGATGTATTTAGCTCAGTAAATAAATAAATTTATCACCACTAAAATATATGGTGCTTACATGGTGATGCATGTATAGCTTCTGAATTTAAAAATATCATAAGATTTTTAAAACACACACATTACATTTTTTGAATGACCTATACGGCTATACCACCATCGACCTCGATCTTAGAGTAAAGTGCTCGCCTCAGAACCTAATGTTTGTGGGTTTGAACCCAACAGGGGCTGAAGGCTTTTTCTTGAGTAAGAATAAAATCATAGCTCAACATCCTTTGAAGGGGAAGTAAATCCATCGGTTCCACGTGGCATGTAACAGAACCCTGGAAGGTATGTGAAAATACCTCTCCTGGCAAAATTGGTAGGTCATTTCACTTCACTCATAGAACTTTAGAGATACAAGTAAAAAGCCTTGGTGGCACAACTTCAAAGAATAATTACAGCCAGGGAGTTTGCTCTACCACATAAACTAACTACTATCCCCACCACTCGTTGACAGTCGATATTTTCCACAAGTTATTTTTGATAGGGAATTTGTTTAATAAATATTTAGTAATAAAGATACAGAATCTTCAATGAAAAAAATCAACAAATATTATGTTGATAAAAATTACTTGGAAATAAAGATAATTGCAGTTACCTAACATTATTAAAAATCAAGATGATAAAACCCAAAAACAAAATATTTTTTAGAATGTAGACAAAAGATAAAATTCATTCAACTATAAGACTTTTTCAATTTTTGCATTCCATATTCTGACACTTCTGCCTCCTGGCTTCCTAAAAAACTGTTTTTCTTTTCACTTCTAATTTTCTTATTTCTTCAGATGCTGACAATTCTGCCTCTTAGCTTCCTGAAACACAGTTTTTCTTTTCACTCCTAATTTTCTTATTTCTTCAGATGCTTTTTTCTTTTTTGGCTTAAGTCTACTTCAACCTTTTTCTTCTTTTCAAGCGCTTCTTCCCTTATTCCTGATGCATTCCTTACAGCATGAATCATATTTTTTGAAATTGTCATATTAATAGTCCCCCGGCTGCAGTGATTGCATCATAAGTTACACTTTGAGCAGTAAGGCTGTCCTTATGCAGGTTTTCAACCAGACATTCTTTATTCATAGAGAAACTTCGCTCAGCGGTTGCATTGCTATGGAAGAGAACAATCATTTTTAAGGTGAAATATTGTAGTTCCTGGGATGTATTTACTCTAGAAAAAGTATTCATGAATAACTTATCAAGCTGGCCATCACTTGAAGTTAATTGTTTGAGGTAGTCAATAACTTCTTGCTTTGATACAAAGTACAAGTAGTTTCTTTTTACAACATCAGTTTGCACGCTAGATAGATGTTTCTTGTATAGTAGGACTTCTAATGCAGAAGTTATCCTATAGGTCCTAACAGATGGATTGAGCATGACTGCAGGAGAGAGACAACTAGCACCCTTGACAATTTTGTAGGAGAAAGGTCACTTGTGTAAAAGTTTGTTGCAGAGATCAACTAGGAATTTTTGACCATCTCCTCTGAACTGATGTATCTTGATGTCTTAAATTCCTTTCAAAGCTGCTGATGCTGCAAACTGAATATCTACAGTAGGGAGTGATTTCATGTTGCATTGTTTCTTTAAATCAATGGCTAAAATTTTTTTGGAAGTATTTGCTGAATTCATTACATCACATTTTACAATTCTGTTCATAAAGCGCTCAAGTAGTTTCTTTAGATCTGCAAATATAAATGGCGATAGAGGTTGATTGCTCCAATATTCGGTAAAAAATTGCTTCAACTCATGTGAAACTGACAGCATGACTCACAACTTTGATAGCAAAAGTTCATCCTTCACAAAATTGCTTGCAGCGTGTCAATCATGTAAAGTTGACACCTACACAATTAGGCTATGTAAAAATATGAAGTTATATTAATTATATTGGCAGAATCCAAAGAAGAGGATTAGATTTGAAATATTTAATAATAATATCCTTCAAAACCTACTGTTAACGACTGGACAGAAGTTATCCTATAGGTCCTAACAGATGGATTGAGCATGACTGCAGGAGAGAGACAACTAGCACCCTTGACAATTTTGTAGGAGAAAGGTCACTTGTGTAAAAGTTTGTTGCAGAGATCAACTAGGAATTTTTGACCATCTCCTCTGAACTGATGTATCTTGATGTCTTAAATTCCTTTCAAAGCTGCTGATGCTGCAAACTGAATATCTACAGTAGGGAGTGATTTCATGTTGCATTGTTTCTTTAAATCAATGGCTAAAATTTTTTTGGAAGTATTTGCTGAATTCATTACATCACATTTTACAATTCTGTTCATAAAGCGCTCAAGTAGTTTCTTTAGATCTGCAAATATAAATGGCGATAGAGGTTGATTGCTCCAATATTCGGTAAAAAATTGCTTCAACTCATGTGAAACTGACAGCATGACTCACAACTTTGATAGCAAAAGTTCATCCTTCACAAAATTGCTTGCAGCGTGTCAATCATGTAAAGTTGACACCTACACAATTAGGCTATGTAAAAATATGAAGTTATATTAATTATATTGGCAGAATCCAAAGAAGAGGATTAGATTTGAAATATTTAATAATAATATCCTTCAAAACCTACTGTTAACGACTGGATGGACTCTGATATGATCCACGTGCTCTCAATAGAAATTACTACAAGTCATTTTAATAATACAAATCTGCTTAAAAATACTAAACTTACAATAATGGAATCCAAAGAAGATAATTAAGGCTAATACATTCAGGAATTATATTCTTCAAAACTTACTCACCGTGGCTGGATGAGATCGGATAACGCCAACATGCCTTCTTGCCAAATATTGAACAAGATTGGCGGCAGGGTGCGTTCACTTACTACTTCTTCTGTCATAGAAAAGAACTAAATCTAAGTTAGATTCGCTCCCACGTCCCTTGAGCACCACTGTTGGGGCGGTGTGTGTTTGAACCTCCCCTTTTCCACACCCCGCAAGCTCCTATCATCAGCTGTGTTATCACGTCTTTTCTCTATTTCTTTTTGTTCCGTTCTAGTCCAAAAAAGGGTATAAATTAGGTACTCTCAGATTTACAAATTATTATTCTATCACATCACGTCGTTGAAGGAGGAACTTCTCTCCACGAAGGAACCGGTGGCCATTGGAGTATAGGGCGTGGTTCTCACCACGTCACTGAGGAAAACCTCTCTTCACGAAGGAACCAGTGGCCCTGGAGTATTCACCGCGCCTCTGAGGAAAAAAAACTCTCTTCACGAAGGGACCAGTGGACATGCAGTATTAGGCATGGTACTCTCCACCGTGCCTCCGAGAAAAACCTCTCTTCACGAAAGCACCCGTGGCCATGCAGTATTGGGCATGGTACTCTTCGCAGCACCTCCGAGGAAAGTCTCTCTTCACGAAGGTATCGGTGGACATGATGTGTTGGACGTGGTTCTCACTGCCGCGCCACCAAGGAATATCCTCTCCGATTTCTTAAGTATAGAGGTGACATCCATCTAACTTATTGTTTAGTTAAAAGATTAGAAATTGTTTATTTAATAAGTCCATCTGACTTATTGTTTATTTCAGACAATATAGTCGAGGCGACTATTACGATTATTTTGACTTCTTGTTTCAGTCATAATGACTAGATTTTGGTTTTGTATTATTACAACCCTGTTGATGTTGTCACAGTAACACTAGTGTTGTTCAAGTCCCTAAGACTTGTTATATTGGTCCAAGTGGCCGTGTTTTTCCTATATCCATACGATATAGCTTTGATATAGGAGCCTTGAGCTCCAGATGTAATGAGGACTTAGTCCAAATGGTCGCTATTCTCAGCGAGCATGATATTTCTCTTTTGAGTCCTTAGAATTACACACTTGTTTTTATGGCTACAACCAAGTTGTCTATCCTTTTTTTAGGACCCAGTTGGGTTAGTGTGTTCAATGTATTGAATTATTCTTGTTGCCACGCTTCGTGTGTGGTATTAGCTTGGGTGTGTAAAGCACGGAACTCCGCTTGTTTCTATATGGGGTCCGCGCAGATAATACCTATTTTCTCTTTGCCTGTTTTTGGCACTTATTGGCTGAGTATTAGTCTTGTATGAATTATATTAGTATTGTACCCCGGGGTATTAGTATTGTATCCCAGGGAGTGGTTCAGTAAATACATGCAATATTGAATGCTCTGGCAGTACTAATAGGGAAAGGACCGGTCATAGTACTATTGTGTTTAGACACCTGTATGTTAGCCATCTACCAATGTAATCAAATAACCTTTCTATTGCAATTCATTCTACTGTCTCAATCAAGAAAGCTAGTTTAAATTATAAATGTGTTAACAATACTATATGTATATAATTTCCAGTTAACATTTGTTTATAATTATCACACTGTTTTTCTTTTAGAATCAACTTACCATAGCCTGGCGTCAGTCCAGCCGTTTTGTAATTGAACATTGCTCTTCAAGCCTACTGCATTTGATCTTGCCCGTGTTGCGACAAGACAGTATTATTCTGGAACTTTTAGCTTAAGTTTTTGTATATCAATTGTAATCAATCATATATTTTATTTTTCTGTTATAATAAATATATTTTTGTTATTCTTATAATTTTTTCTATCTGGTTTAAATAATTCCCTTGTATACCCGGTAAAAAAGTATGGTTCATGCTTAATGTTTGAAAATTACCAGATTTTGGAGGATGCTTGTTAGAATAAAAATACTATTTTAAATATGGCAGCCTTGACATTGCTCTCTCTAACACCCATGAGTTTTCTACCCATCTAATAGGACAAAACTTGATCGAGAAAAGAGGTGATCCTGTTATTCTTTGATAGTCTGCATGTCTTGTTGGAAAATATTTAAATAAATAATATAGTGAGCACAAAAACTGGTTAGTAGTTCAACTAAAGTTAGCCTGTGCTGTTTTGTTAGCACCATGGACAATGTGTCAAAAACAAGTTCCAAATTCCAGTAAATCGGGATCTTGTAGAGAATCTTCCTTCAAGTAACTTTTGAGATCACTTAAAAATTTAAGGTTTACATTTGGTCCATCCATGGAAAGATGAAGCATTTTTTTAAGATCCAAGCCCTTGTCTTTTAGTGCAGATATAAAGTTCATTAATATATATTGAGTTGTTGCATGACCTAAAATGTAAGATGTTAAATATCTTGTATGATTTTCATTTTCACTCCAGAAGCAAACAACATCCATCTGGGTATTCTGAGCCACAGTATTTGTGGTCTCATCAAATGAAATACAATAAAATGAGCATTGCTTAACCATATTCGCAAGCTCACTTTTAAAAAGAGGACCTTGTTCATACACGAGGACATATCCAAGTTTATCTTTATGCATTTGAAATTTCTAGGCAATATCACTATCAGAAAACATTACTTTAAAAAGATCACCACAAGCAAAAAACTTCTAGCAGAATAATGTGTCATTACTTGATTAATAACCCACAATATTTCAGCACAATAAACTTCATCTTTGACAACAACTAGGTCTAATATAAGGTTTCAAAACTACTTCATGGTCATTACCACTAAAATGTACATATTCATGTAGGCCTACAGATGACACTGCATTTTTGGCTGTAGGGACCAAGTCCAATATTTTTTTGCTTCCACTAGCAGCTTTCCCCCTGTCATCGAGCTTCTTTCCCTTGGCATGAGATCGGATTGAAGATATTCCCATGTTACTTATATCAAAGTTAGTTTTACACAGAGAACAATGTCCTTTACTTTTATCACAATCCACTTTTTGTAACCACAGACAATCTTTAAACACTACTATCCAACTAATCATCTTTAAAAGAGGTTTTACCTGAGTTTACTCATTTCTTCTTAAACACAAAGGTCACAAGATAAACAAGTGGAATCTGGAAAAAAGTTTGGGGAAGCGGGGTAAGGAGGAGGTTGGTTGCTAGTGTAGTCAAAAGTTATTTATTTATTTCTCTAGTATGTGGGGGGAAGTAGGAGGGAGGGCTTAGACTGAGAATAGAAACATCAGCAAGTGAGGCAAACATCCCCACTGCAAGGTCATCTACAAGGTCAACTAATTGTGTGGCAACCGAGATAAACGGGAGGGGGGGGGGGGTAATTAAGGGGTCAAAATAGAACTATCAGGGCTCTCAAAATGCTTAAACCAACATTTTACTCAATATAAAAAGGCTGAATATTTTTCCAGTATCTGATTCAAAATTCCCGTTGGAGATGACCATTCAAGACTTCAAGATGAAAGCCAAGCCGTTCTCGAGTTTTTATGAGTAGTAAGATTTTGATTCCGAAGCTGAACTACGATATTTTTTATAAGTTGCAAGACTTTAACTCCAAAGGTGAACTATAGTAGTTTTTATAAGTTGTAAGACTTTGAGTCCGAATTGAACTATGGTACACTATGTGGAAGAATAAATCCAGCAAAGAGAAGTTAAAAGAGCTGAACATAGAAGACCTTTATTCTACTACAAAAAAGGCTCTGCTCATCTTTCTTGCTTATCCATGCACCACTTGTACTGTAGAGCGGTCCTTCAGTACCTTGTGGAGAGTAAAGACCTGCTAAGGTCAACAATAACAGGGGAGTGAGTGTCTCATTGGGTTATGCTTACCAAGTGTGCATCGAAAAACTACATTGAAAAAAAGGAGGAATTTGAGAACGAAATTCTAAGAAGGTTTTGAGCTAATTAAAGAGAGCTCTCTATAGCTTAAGATTTTTTTTGATAAGATGATCTTTGTAATTTTGCATCCGATAAAATTGTAAGCTTATCCCTCTTCCAAGAAGTTGGCTGACTCAGTGAATAGATAGAAAGATGAGACTACACTAATCTGAAGAACTCCACTCCAATTCTAGCACTTCAAAGGTGGAATATTCACTCTCACTAGAATCTGTGCTTTGATCGTTAATTATTACAAATATTTCTATCACTTTAGACAACAACGCATCTTTTCGCCAATAATCATTCTCAATTTTTCCACTCTTCTGCAGTGTATTCTTGAAACCATCTTTCATACAGCCTTTTTTTTCTTCGAGGAAATTATTTGAGATAGCTTGTGCCACTTGCCCTTTTATATAGCACAAACTATTTTAATTGAATTAAGATCAGTGTGATAAGGTAGCAGATGCAAAATATCATGATCATTATCTTTTATTATCTCATCAATTTTGTGTTTCCTCTCACAATAAACTCTTGACAAGTTTAATAAATTCTGGTTTTCTCATCTCTTCAGTGAATAGTATGCTGTTCTATCTTAGTTACATTTTAATGCTATCTTTTAAAAATGCACTTGTTGGTTTCGTGTTCACCTGCACAAAATAATAACTAGCATTGTCCATTACTGTAACACTTCTGAGGGGAACATTAAGTAACAGTTTATTACTGAAATTAGTGTAGTTCATAAATGAAATGTGAAGGTAAGGTTAATATATCGCTTTTTTTTAGTACTGCATTACAAGTTGAACTTAAAAGTTGCCCTCTCCCCCCAGCCCTCCTTCCCATACCCTGGAAAAAATCCTGTCTATGCCTTTGACAGAGTGCAATGCCAATAGAATGCCTAAAACCTCTTTAGCACTGTTTTAGTGCCTTGCTGAAATATATTACATAGATAAATATCACATGTAGGCCAAGGATAAATTTTACCAACATACTTTTTCAGGTACTCCGTTAATTCCTTAATAGCATCAGAAATTTTCCCTTTTGCTTTTAGAATGGCCACTTTCCTCTTGCGTGGCGCAGCATTTGTCTCATCTTGTTTTATAATATAGTCCAACAGCTCCACGGCATCATCATACCTTGAAATAAACAACTCTATAACTGACACAACTTACCTGAGAAAATTACAAAACTGTTAATTTGAAACAAAATGATCCAACAAATATTCCATCTAACTTAATTTATTTGATATATTTGTTAGTTCAGCAAAGTATGTTTGTTTTGAGTCTTTTAAAAAACATCCATTAATATATTAAATATAACAGTTGGCTCAAAGCCTTTTCAAAGAATTTTAAACACTCATATAAATATTTCTGGGGCAAAAAATAATTTTGTAATGCTTCACAGACACATAGTTGTTTTTAAAATACAGGCATAATACAACCAACACATGCTATTTTTTTACACAAAATAGCCAAGCTGTATCTTATAATCGTGGAACTTTTTATTAATGCCTACTTGATTTACAATTATATATTATTACAAGCAGAAAATAAAGTATATATAACTTATCAAGGTCTAATGTGTTTTGTAAAAATGAAATATGTATTTCTTCATCAAATTAACATAGTTTCCTTAGCATTGTAATGAGAGATGATAATGAAACCTACTTTTCTCGAGCTTCAAGCTGTAGAGCTCTCAGTTTGCGTACTCGAAGGCTGGTAGGAAATTCTGCTATTAAAGCCTTGAGACACACGTCAGCCACTTCTAGACGGTTACAGTCCAGAGCCGCTATCACAACTTGCTCGTATACCAGAAGTTCTAGAGAGAGAAATATCTATTGATTAGGCTTTAACCGGCTAATATTTAAAATGAGTTGGTGTTTGTCTGTTACTCTTTTACATAAAAAACATTACACCGCTTGTGCTGAAATTTTGCATGAACATAGCTCTACACAAGGCCATAGCCAACCATAAATTTCAGGCGGGGTCTGAGTTTGGGGGGCAAAGCCTCTCAACTGCCACAGGTAAAGAAAAATTTCAAATATTAAATTACTCTAGGAGTTATCTGGAGTTTAATGGCAGGGATTCAATAGTTTAAGTGCTATCAATTTGTTTAACATTTAGATACTTATATAGCCCCTTCTCCCTCCAAGTTTGTAAATGTCTATTGAACACTTTTTAAATAATGACATAGGTTGTGAAAAAGGTTTATGTGGTGGGTGGGCCCTACCCTATTAAAGTAGTTTTTTCCCCTGGAATGAATTAACCCTCCACCCTCCTTTCTAGATTTATTTCCCTTCTTTCTTATATTTTCTAAGATAATATGTTTAAGAAAAACCTCAAATAGTTTACAAAAATATTGAATTAAATAAATATATCAGGCAAAGAGCGTTCTAAATATACTCTAAGTGAATATTCATTCAAATGTATCTGAGTTAAGACCACTCCAAATAAATTCTTGAGAAGTATATTATCCACAAATATTCTAAGCAAAGACCTCATCTATAGCGGCATCCAATTGACAAACTTTCGCCAGGGGAAGGGCATCCGGAATTTCTTCTAGTCTTGGGAGAAGGGGGACAAGTCCTTTAAAACAACTTTTTTGACTAAACAAAGTACACCTTTCTACACCTCCTTTACATAAATAAGGTTTCACCATCATTAATCCAACTTAGATAACTATTCTAAAGATAAATTCTTCTTTTTATAAGAATTTAGAGATTTAATAATTTTTTGTGCTTGGAAAAAAGGTTGAACTACCCCTGGCCACAGAGTCCAGAACTGTACACTACTCAAATAAAGACATTTCTAACATGAGAAAATGTATTTTAGACTTTTGACTTTTATATCTATGAGACACATAGGTATCAAAAAGGGTGACTGATGACAGGGAGAAGGGGGGAAAGTTAGGACAGTTTGTGCCCTGGTTAGTAGCTCAGCTACTCTGACAACTCTGCCTAAATCAGATGCACATAGGAAGACACTATTTTGGCAGTTACAAAAGTAACTTACAGTTTTCACATAGGTATCCATAGGTAAAGTCATGTTATCTGTAGCCAGGGCCGTGTAAGCGAACAATATTTGCCCACCTCAATTATAATAAAAGTGTAGGAAATTATAATGGACAAAAATTGTGCAAATAATTATTACAATTGCAATATTATTCAATATTCATAATTTCCCCAATAATATTAACGACCAATAGTGAAACTATAACTGGATGAATGTATAACAGTGTTCAAAGTTTTCTTTTCTGAAAAAAAAAATGCTCCAGATAGTTTTTTATCGTCGGTCATTATTATTTAATTGAAAACCAAAGCACTATTGAAAACACACATCACTGATACAAAAAAAAAGGACTCAGCACAGAAACAAAAGTGTTGACGAATGACGAGTATGCTGGCTGTATGTTTGACAGATGTGATATAAACTGCACAAAGCTGCAGCGAGGAGTGATTGTGGGCATGGTGTTGGCGCCAGTTGGTGTATGAGTCAATTTGAGTGTGAAAGGGGTATTCAGTGTTCTACCTCTCTCTGCTCCCCCCATTTGGCGCCACTTGACGTTCGAGTACATATGATTGGGAAATGAGTATTATATCACCAACCATGCAAAGATTTGACCTTATTGATGTATTGATGTTTCATCTTAACATTTCCTATAATAAATATTTGCCCTTGAAACAAAAAAAATCCCTTTCCCTGTTTGGCACCCCCTTCAGTTGGCACCTTCT
The DNA here is from genome assembly GCA_901482245.1 of Timema douglasi. Lineage (NCBI taxonomy): Eukaryota > Metazoa > Arthropoda > Insecta > Phasmatodea > Timematidae > Timema > Timema douglasi. Next base: position 196,594 of record CABEEJ010000541.1, read on the forward strand.
GCGGCCACATAGTTCGCAGAATTCAAAGTCCGGCCCTGTCTGCAGCATTCACATTTAATATATATTATTAATACCTATAAATCAACATATCAAATTATGATCAATTCATATCACAGACAATTTATGTTTGTATTTTATAAAGGGCGCTTCCTACTAAAAACGAAAGTAGACATTATTGTTTTTTTATTTACTGGAATTCAAAGTGTTAACTTAAAAAAAAAGTTAGCATCCAGGATCAGTAAACCAATTTAACCTTGATGATAACTAACTTAAATAACATTATACACTCAACTCAAAAGACTAAAAGCAATCAAACGTCACAGTATTTATAACAACACTTTATTTATCTCCAGACAAGCTGTTCAGAAACTGCCTATTTATATTTTCTCAAACTGTAGCAAGTTGGGGTGGAAAGCTTGTACCCCTCTTCCATGCTACATATCATAACCCCACTCTCTGATTCTTCTTTCTTTGCCAACTTATTTACAACGTGTTACCGAATAGTTTCAACTCAAAAAATTTTGTTGTTTCATAAGCTCCAAGACTTACCCAGCGGCGGATTACTCATTAGGCCCAGGCCTAGGGGCCAGAGGAATAACTTTTTTTTTCGTTAAATTATATTTAGGCCTAAATGATTAAAAAATTTTATTTTAGATTTTATTTTATTGATATGTACAAATGTTTTAGTGTGCATAGTTACATGATAAAATGTAGGTATTTATAAAATTTATTTATAGTAAATAAATAAGCAAGACTGTTAGCCCCTTTCACAATTTGTGCGCTCATTTCAGAATAAATGTATCGAATCCCGAACTATAAGTAATTTTGACGGTAATTCTCTTCTTTTTTTAGCACAGCGTTTTACTACCTATCCGAGTTACACAGATATGTAAAAATTACGCTAATGAGTTAGGTATGAGGAAGGTTGGATTTAGAGGAAGTGTACTAACATTTGTGTATATGTAAAATGGAAAACCATTTAGGTAAAACCACCCTTAACCTAAGGCCGCACTGCAGGTGGGTAGTGGGTAGCTCGGAGGCTAGAGGGTGGAAGCTCGTGGGTGAAGGGTGGATATAGTCCAGCCGCACTGCACGATGGAATATTCTAGGTATCACCGTGGGTCCCATATCGCTTTCCCCTTGTAAACGGCCGAGATCAGCAGCTCCTCCATAACTTAACGCGTGGTGGCTAGGTGAAATTATCCAACACAACTGATTCCCTCGCTACACGCCTGGCGACTTGCTAGGCTGGTTGGGTGGGTTGGAGGACCCAGTGCGGCCGGTGCCGTCTGGCTGCATGTGACGGAAACGTGGCTGGTGGGTTGCTTGGCGACTCACCACCCACTACCCTCCAGATAAACAACTTGCACTGCAGCCCGCACCCTTAGAACACCCGACTAGGATTCAAACCCCTATCTCCAGATCATGTTATCGGCAGTCTAATAATTTAGTGCAAGAGTAACTTCCTCAGGTTGTACAGCCACCGAAGCAAAATGTGAACCGGTGGAATGCTTCCCCCCCCCCACCCCCAGTTGAAGATTTAATGGATTGTATATAAAGTTTGAGGTGGAAATGTGTTTACATTATAATATAGTGTAATATATCCTTTTGGATAGCAAGTTTGTGAAATCAGCATGGGTCAGTGGAAGAAAGGTTGTACAAATAAACTCAAAGATAAAATAGATTATCTAACTGCTTGTCAAAAAGTGAAGTCTTTTTAGTGATGCAGGTTTTACTGACCATTTAGATTATCCATATACACAAATTTAAGGACAACAGACCATTAGGGGAGTTTTAAGTAAATTTGTCTATCTTAAAGCTAAGCGGGAAGGGAAAAATCCCTGTGATGTCAACCCCAATCATTATTCTTTTATCTAATGTAGAAATAATATCAAAAATAAGGTACAAAAAGGATGTTGATAATAATGTAGTAATTATTCTGAAGTTTAAGTATATTATTGTTGTTAAACTTCTTTAACACAATACAGAGATAATAAGACTTGAAATTGATGTGCTAGTAATTTTTAATGTCCTAAAAATGGACTTAAACTGTGTTAAGTGCATTTATAATATATAAACAGTTTAAAAAAAATTAAGTAAACATAAAAAGATTGACTAGCATTGAGATCATTTAAGAGTTAAAATGTTGAATGTTGCATAAAAGTAATTTTAAAAACAATATATTAATGTTAAAATAGAATAAATAAATTTTAATTTTGCCAAAGATTGAATGTACATAAAATTGACTAGAATTTTTTCTAAAATGCTCTTAACACAAGCTAAAGGTTATTAACACTTGGTACCGCACTTATAGTGTGTTCAAAATCTCTCATAACCAAATCGATTTATCCTCAAGAACTAAAGTAACCTTGACCTTACATAGAATTGAACTGGCAAAGGTACTAGAAATGATTAATTAATTCATTTAGGTATAACACCTTCGTGATCTTGACCACAACATAGAGCCGATTATCAAGTAAAATATATTTCAAACAATTAAAGTTAAGATCTAGTAGGATTCAAATATTAGATGACTTGAAGGAAAGAAGAAAATTCTGGGACCAAAAGGAGGAGGCATAGGGCACATTGGCGGTCTAAATTTACTGACAAAAGGAACTAACCTGCCGTAGGACAGAACACATAACAACAACAACTAAATAATGATTATAATGATAATATTATGAAGGATTCCTAAAAACATTTATACCTGGGAAATTTTGTTAGCTCCGTAGATTTTTGAAAACTGTAAATACCGAGTTCAATAATATTAGATATCATCAAAATAGTTTTAGTCTTAAAAATAAAAGTGCTTTTTAAACATGTGACTATGTCTTAAGCCTTTAAACATTAATCAAAGATCAGTCTATAAACTTAGTACATTTGAGTGATTTTTATTATATCTACCTACTTACTAGTAAACACAAATAGTACTACAAGATTGTAGGCCACCTACTTTCTCATGTATGTTATTATATATAGTTATATATAGTTATATATAGTTATATATATATAGTTAGTGAGAGAAATTTCAAAAATGAAATATCTATAAGCATTCCTTAAATCAATTTTTATTTGAGAAACAAGAAGGTATACAGTATGAAAACCTACCCTAAAACCTTCCCCCAATATCTAGTTTAAAAAAATAGTTTTATGATTTTTTTTAAAAGGTGACTTATAAAGCAATGACCCGAGTTTGTTTCAACTCTGCTCAGTCGTTGTCATGTTCTGGTTTATAAAGTTTGTAATGTATTATATAACGGTCCTATAAATACATATATACATATATTTTTAAACTTTAAAAAAATCTTGGCTAGAGGTATTAAATTGTACCGTTCAATTGAATTTATTTTTAACTGTCTATGTTCTATATAGACATGTTACCGTTTATATTACTATGGGTATTGGGTAATTGTGTCCCGTCTGCATGGGAGTATTGTGTATAATCCCAAACAAATGTATTTTTATTTTTTTCCTCAACACTATGATTTCACACACACTTATTTTGGATTATAGAGCATTGTTTCTACATCTTTATATCAGGGCGGTACGATGTGATAAATCTATATCTCCTGCCACTCTTTGTGTGAAGCTTCCTTATGTCCATGTGTTTTGAGTTTAGGAAACACTTTAATTATATGACATACTAAAAATAAAAGTACTCTTTTGTGATAAAAAAAAATGTATCATAGAAACATAAAATTAATATTAACTAATTCAAGAATATTTTTTTAGTGCAAAGCTTATAGATTCAGTATTATTTAGCATCTCCTCTTATTATTCATTCGGGTTATATGCTTATGTACTTATTACACTAAAGGGTTAGGGATAAGAAGAATGAATTTAGAGGAAGTGTACCCACATGATGTTTGCTGATGACTGATGGTATGGAGTGAGAAGGAAGAGGAAGTACAGGAACAACTACAAGAATGGAATGAGGAAGTGTGTGGAATGAAATTTAGCATGGCAAAATGCGAAGTGATGGTAATGACAAGGAAGAGTATAAGGCCTAGTAGAGCTATATAACGTTGGATGAAGTAGAGCTGAAAAAAGTACAGAACGTAAAATATCTTGGAAACATGAATGAGGAGAATGGTGGAAGTAGAGAGAATTTAATGAGAAGAGGACAGCAGGGAAAGTTGTTCTATAGGAGCGTAAGAGATCTGCTATGGAGAATAGAAGTCCCCTCGAAGTGTAAGGAAGTATGGTATTGTACAAGGAATACTGTGTACCTATTGCCACATATGTAATAGAAACGTGGATATTGAATGTAAGAGAGATTAGGAAAGCGGAGGCCATGGGAATGAAGTTTGTGAGGAGCTGTCACGAGTAGAAACAAGATTAGGAATGAAGTTATCTGGGGAAGAGTTGGGGTATAGGGAGTACATGAGATAGTGGAGGAAGCAACACAGATGGTATCAGCATGTAACATGCATGAAAAAAGAGAGGATGCCAAAAAATATGTTGAAAATGAAGTAGGCCTATGTGGGGAAAAAACTGCACGGGAGGCCAAGAAAAAGATGGGAGGAGCAGATGGCAAAAATTGTTCAAGTGAGAGATGGGAGGAGCAGATAACAAAAATTGTTCAAGTGAAAGGAGAAGAATGTAAGGAATTAAAGGAGGAAGAGAGTGGTAAAGGATAGAAGAAAATGGAGGCATTTTACTAAATTGACCCGGCCACAGGCTGGAAACATTTGATGACGACGACAATGACAATGACAACTTTTAGAGTTGGTTTCAAAATTATAATTTATATAATAAGCCTTTGGTATTTAAGAATCAAATAGCCAAATCTATTATTTATGCTTTTAGTGAGGATTACTCCAACTAGATATATTCTTAAAATTGAAAAACGACACCTGGACATGGGAATCAAACCAGAGACCTTTGGCTTAGTATGCCAATGCTATAAACACTGAGCTATCCCGAAATCGTCCCGTGCCCAGGGTCATTCTTCACTCATATTTTAATGAAGAGTCTATGATGGACGTGCAGAAATCATCGGCTACAAATGTGTGATTTTAGTAAGATAACGAGTTATCGGATAATGGAGCCACCTTCAATTCGGTAGTTGGCTTATTGCTGCCACTTGTCCAGGTGTCATTTTTCAAATTTCAGAATATGATATCTAGATGGAGTAGTCCTCATTAAATGCATATTATTATTATTATTATTAGCACCGCGTCTTACTACCTGTTCGGGTTATACGCACTTACGCTAATGTGTAGTGGTAGGGTGATTGTGAGATGAAATGAAGGACCTACAGTTTAACGTGGAATCCGAACCACGGTGGAGACCTGGCATTCCTCACATTCACAAGATGTCTTGTCAGAGGTGAAGGAAGGGTTTGGCAATCAGATAAATCTGTGCCGGGACCGAGGATTGAACCCCGGCCGCCAGCACAGAAGTTTGACACCTTACCCCTAGACCACCAGGTCACCAATTTTAAATGCATAAATAATAGCTTTGGCTATTGATTCTTAAATATGCAATCCCTTACAATTATAATAATTGTACAAGTGTCAACAATAAACCAACTACAGAGTCAAAGGTGGCTGCCTTATCTGATAACTTGTGATCTTAATAAAATCACATTTGTAGCCGACGATTTCCGCACGTCCATCATAGACTCTGCCTTAAAATATGAGTGAAGAATGGCCCTGGGCATGAGACGTATCCTGGATAGCTCATTGGTTAAAGCATTAGCGTATTAAGCCAAAGGTCCCGAGTTCGATTCCCGTGTCCAGGTGTCATTTTTTCAATTTTCAGAATACTATGGAGCAATTCCATGAAAAAGAGGAATTGGGGGTAAAAAATTAAAATTAAAATTGTGATTAAGATGTTTGGCTAAATAAATTGTAGAAATACTCTATTATTTGGAAATTAAACTTTTTTTTTTTAGCCTTTTAAAATATTATTTTATGATATTACTTTAAGAGACTTGGAAAAGGAAGCAAAATGGTAATTTAAACATGCCACGGTTGGCAACCTTTTACTCTGATTGTACAATTAATTCACTAAATATACATGTGGAAAAGTTAACTGTCATCTGTTTCCAATGGAATGTTGAAGAGAGACATTTGTTGGTATGTTATTACTTTTAATATATCACAGATTGTTTGGTGAGTGTTCCTGTGTAACATCCGTTACAACAAATAGACAAAAGTTGATTGTATCTCGTATATAATGATTTGTTTTCCCCCAAGACTTCCCAAAGTAAGGATATGATTTTAACCTAACCTCAAACAATTTTGAAATATTTTTTAGAGTTATTTTTAAAGGAATACTGTGTAACGGATGTTACACAAATTTTATTGAAATATCTGTTGAATTTTCCACGTTTAAGTATATGACTTTCTATATTACCACATATATTTTAATATAATCTATTAGTTTAGACACTTTTGGGTTAATATAAAACAAAGTCAGACCTCATATAAGCTACTTTTTGTAACTTAAGACTGCCAAAACTTTTAAAAAAACTAGTCTGTTGCAAATATTTTTGTTTGGTTTACCACACCTAGTTGTTTTGTCAACTACTACATTTTAGTTGACAAGGAAATAAAATTGGTATATGAATGTTTTCTCAAATTTTAGATTGTTTTAAAGCTCAATTATGTATTATATATAGCTGGACTGTTATTTTAAAGTCTGATATAGTTTCAGAATCCAGCCTTCTATTCTAGTTTGTGGAAAACAAATTTATTTGAACAGTTTGTTTTTAGATAATGAACTATATTTAATGTGGGGTCTTTTTAACTAGTTCGTATCTTCTTTTTCACTTTTTCTTAAAGACATGGCGCCATTTAAGAACCGTATGGAGAAATACAGAGCAAAGAAGAAAGAAGATCCACAGAAATGGGCCGAACATTTAGAAAAGGATAGACAGAGAAATAAGAAGAAAAGAGAGGAGGAAAGAATCCACTGCCAAGCTGACCCAAATATTCTTCGATTGAGAAGAGAGAAGAATAGACTGAGAGTAAAAGAATGGCGACAAAAGAAGGATTCAAAGAAGAACATTGCAACACCTGAACAGATATTAGGTTCATATAAATGTGCAAACACCCTATGCAAAGCTGTGAATAAGGTACGTAAAAGCCTTCCTTACAGTCCTCGTAAAAAAAAAGCTGTTATGAGACAGATTATGAAAGAAACATTTATTGATAACACAGAACTGTTCACTATTATGAAGCTCAGGAAAAAACCAACCTCGCGATCTCTTTCAAATAAATTGATAGAGAACGTCATACATTTTTATGAAAGTGATGAAATTACTTGGCAAACTCCTGGTAAACGAGATTGCAAATCAGTGAAAAATAAAGAAAGTGGAGAGAAAGTGCAAAAACAAATACGTTATCTTATTATGAGTATTTCTGAGGCCCATACACTTTTTGAAGATAAGTTCAAAGATGTTTCCATTTCTAAGTCTAAATTTTATGAATTGAGACCACAGCATATTTTACCAGTAGCTCAGACTCCACACAATGTGTGTGTGTGTGTGTGTGTCTTACATGCTGATTTTTCATTTCTTACAGCAGCTTTATCAGACTTTTGTGATACAGATACACCACTAACTCACCAGTCTCTACTTAAATCTTTATGCTGTGATATTAATAGTGAGTTCTGCATGACTAGTAAGTGTCAAATATGTCAGTATGATGTTTCTGTACTGTTAAAGCATGACTGTGATATATCAAAAACAGTTAAATGGAAGAAATGGGGAATACAACTGGGAGTATACGCTGTCATTGAGCATTCTTCCCCACTTGTAGATGTTATACAAAATGTTAATACAATTTTGCGATCATTTAAGTGCCACATTTTTGTAAAAAATCAACAGTCAAACTATTTTGATCAGAAAAAACTAAATCTGCAAGAGTATGAAGCAGTCATTCAAGTTGACTATGCTGAGAACTATAGCCTTGTACCACAAGATGAAATTCAAAGTGCTCATTGGCATCACTCGCAAGTCACAGTATTTACTTGCTGTGTATGGCACAAAAAAGGTGTTGCTTCTTATGTTATTGTGAGTGATGATGCAAATCACTCAAAAGTATCTTCATGGCTATTTCTAAAAATGATTGTGGCTGACATTCGAATTAGTGAGAATGTAGAACATCTCTTCATTTTCTCTGATAATTGCACTGCTCAGTTCAAAAGCAAATACACAGCAATGAACATTTGCTTTCTTGCTGATGATTTGGGTGTTACTGAAGTTGAATGGAACACCTTTGCCCCAGGACACGGAAAAGGATCCGTTGATGCTATAGGTGGCCAGGTTAAGAGGCAAGTGTGGAACTTTGTGAAAGCAAGAACAGCTCAAGTAAACACAGCACTAGAATTTTACGAGTGTGCACTAAAGCTGTGCAAAACTGTCAATGTACTGTTTGTTTCTCAAAACGATATTGAGGCTACTGCTGCTTTCTTGAATGAGAGGTGGGAGAATGCTCGACACATAGTTGGGATCAGAAACTTCCATCACTTTAGAAAGTGTGACAGTAGCCATATATTTGCAGGTCTCACTTCCACATCTGTTGTGAACAGAATACAGGTCCAGTCTGAATGTGAGAAGGCCAGTGCCAAGCCTGTGACAAGTTGTGTTAGGCGTCTACGCTACGGTGATGTATACTCTGAATCAGACTCTGAAACTGATGTGCTTCCTCCAGATGAAGAGTCTCAGTCTGAGTCATCTACTGCATCTCTAAAGGTAGCCAATGAGCATCAGTGCCCAATGCCTTCAGATATAAAACCAGGGACCTATGTTCTGGTTAAGTTTCAAGTTGAAAACAGACCAATTTTCTACAAATATGCTGGTGTCTGTCAGACAGTGTGTGAAAATAACGAAGTTAGGGTTGTGTTTTTGAAACAGTGGAGAAAAAACAGGAAATTTTTCAAAATTGATGATAGTGATGAGAAGTATATCCACTTCAAACAAATTGAACAAATTTTGATGGCACCAAAACTGAAGATAGTGAAACGACACATGGTATATGAGTTCCCAGCTGCAGTGGACGTTAAAGAAAAATAGTTTGTTTGATGTTAAAGTCTGTTAAAGTTTATGGTTTAAAGCTATTTGCTTTCCAGTGGTAACTTAACATTTTATTTAAATAAAGTATATAATTTAGCCTATTACTTTATTATTACATATGAATCATACCTTATTTTGCTAGTTTTTACAATAAGTTCTCTGGCTCCACAATCTAAATGTACAAGTTATTCCATAGAACAAACTTAGGATTAAAAATAAATAAACATTAGTTGAAAATAAACAAATATGATTATTTTTGGAACACATGTAACATCCGTTACAAAATCATTGTAACATCCGTTACACTGTAAAATGAATTTAAAATCATTATAGTTACATTTATTTATTTAAATAACCACCTCATTGTGTTCATAAGTTATGGACAATACATTTCCGTTTGGAAAAAAATTCTTACATCAAGTGTAGGGACTGAAATATTGAAATGAATACTCATGTTACCCTTACCTGTTCCCCTGAAAGTAACATCCGTTACACTTCTGAATCAGCAATTTCTCTCATTCCATACACAACTATGGCATGCAATTTTTGGAGCAAGGCAGTTTGAAGTAGAAGTATTTAATAATCCTAATTGAATGGTAGTAGCAAAATTGTTTGCAATGAAATAATTAAATATATTAGATAAAATGTAACATCCGTTACAAATGGAATTGCTCTATGGTATTTAGTTTAATAAATTCGTAATTATGATTTGAAAATAATAAGTTTTGTATTAACAAAAATATAAGCTTATTTTTCCTGTAACCGCAATCTAATAGGCCTACTAGGTTAGGCCAACATCATTAAGATACAAAAGTTTATTCCCCAGAGACAAGTCAACGTTTCAACAATTAGTTGCGGAAGGAGATTTGAATGAAATTGATTAGCTACTTATTGTTATTATCTTAATGAAAGATTGAGTATCTTAATTTTTTGATACAGTTTTGTGAAAAAATATGTCTTTCGTTAAAATAATAAAAAGTTTATATTTTATTATTTTTTATGACTAGCTTATATACCTACTCTCATCTCCAAGTGCATTGATCTTTTTAGCTAAAACTGTTTCCCAAAGGTCCACAACATCTAAACTTCTTCGCACATTTTCCTCTCGCCATGATCGAAACAAATCACGCACTTCTGAAAATAAAGCCATGAAATAGTTAGAATATTTAAAATTAAATTAGCCTATATAATTTTTTCAATGTTCAAACATATCAAATGGAACACTGCTACAAATAACATGTTAAAAGATTCATAAATTGTTAAATTTAATTTGTAACAGTACCATCAAGAGGTTCTAGATGAGCTTTGGAATTAAGAGGTTGTTTCCATTACCCTATATAAAATTAGGGCAATAAGTGAATGTAAATAGATAAGTTTTCAATATTGTCTCTAATTTTACACTTTTTAGATTTTTAAATTTGTTTTATGGGTAAACGTAATTATATTTTTAGTTGATTTTGAAATTTCCACTCAGACCAGTAGTTGAACCTCTACTAGCAGCAATTTTTAAAAAACAAGAAAAGTAAACATTGTTTTTTATAATCATCATCAATTTTAATTATTATTATTATCATCATTATTATTACCATCATATCTTACAACCCATTTGGGTTTTACACACTTACGCTAATGTGTAATAATGGTAGGGTGATTGAGAGATGAAATGGAGGACCTACAGTTTAACGTGGAATCCGAACCACAGTGGAGGCCTGGCATTCCACACATTCACAAGTTGTGGTTAATACATATCTTGTCAGAGGTGAAGGAAGGGTTTAGCAATCAGATAAATCTGTGCCGGGACCGAGGATTGAACCCCGGACCCGCAACATACAAGTCAGACAACTTACCATTAGTTTATTAATATAAATATTACTATAGGCTGACAGATATTTTTTCATAATAAACCTTACTAGGACTACTTTTGAAATAAAATAAAAAATTAAGTCATCCAAACTTTGTTAACCTTGTAGTTTGTCAGGGGCTGCAATTACTGAAATACTAACTTTACTTGAATCTTCCTATCCTATCAAGTCCACCTTCATTCTGCATACCACATTAACATATCCTAACTTGGTTTTCTTACAAATGATCATTTAAAGTACTTTTTAGAAAATAAACATATTTTTTGCAGTCAACATTGATAATATTTTATTATATTTTAAGTATTATTTTAGAGATATTGATACTAATCAAAAGTGACCGGTGTAAGACCCATATCACATAAAATGACATAAAAGTAGAAATAGTCACTCTTTCTAGGTGTGAGATATGTTAATTTGTAAGAAAATCAGGGCAGTCCTATGTTTGGATAGTACCTCAGGGTTGGTAACTTACATTTTTTGGGTTTGGAAATACTTTTAATAGTATTGGTTTTCCAGGCCAAACAATTTGCACTTTCCTTGTGTCATTTCATATACAAGACAGTTCTTTCATTAAAATTCTGACACACAAGAGCACTTGAAGTAGGCCTAAGATTATGCCAATGCTCTTTGCAAAATCACATGTTGAAGAGAAAACTAATAGCTTACACAGGGGTAGGTTTTTAACTCAAGTATTTACAAAATTATTGCAAAAATATAAGACTTTAAGTTAGCCCACTTTAAAAATTTCCCTGATTTTTCCTTGCCCTACCAAATTCCCTGATTCATCCAAGTGTGTATCAACCATGTATCATTTGTATCCCTCACAATGTCATGTGTGTGGCATGATCCTACCTTGAATTTAGCAACTATTTATGCATATGGCATGGTTTTAGCTTGTTATCTAGTAAGATTTTACAAACACCAGATGACTTAGCCTTGCATCAAGCATGATTTTATGAACATTACACAATCTAAACTTTGATTTAATATAAGGCGTAGCTTCCTGACAGCTAATTTTGTACAAATTGAAATAACAGAACTCAATCTATAGCTCTTAACTGGAAAGATAGAGAAATAATGGTGGAAGGATGAAGATGGAACCATTTCACTTAACTGACCAGCCACATGCTGTAAACAGTTTCTAATGAGTTGAAGTAAATGTTAGTTAATATTAAACAAATACAACAGTATCTTATCCATTTGGTTCGATAATTTAGAATGGCTATCCTAAGTTGGATTAGCTCAGAACTGCAATTTAAACGTATAAAGGATGGAAAACTAATAATGTAATATAAATTCGACACATTGAGACGGCGACATACCGGGTCAGTCATTAATCAAGCTAGCAGTGAGCTGACCATAGAAGCTTCTATTCCAAAAGCAGTAGTGTTATATTCGTATTAAAAACGTTTGATGTGAAATGACTAAAATATGTAACCACTATAATAGCTTAAACGACTAATGTTGAAGATTGGAGAATGAAAATCATATTGAATTTATTGAAATTATCACAATTATTTTATAATAATTTAAACTTAAGACACTCAATTTGTTGATTTCAAAAACATTAAATAAGGCGTATAGTTATGCTTGTTTCAAATATAAATAGAGTGCTATTCTATAGTTAATAACACACAATAGCATTAAATTCCTTAACTTAATAGAATTGCTAAGTCATAACTAACCTGTCCAAGATTTATCATCAATGTTTAACGCCATATTTAGAATAATCTCTGATATTTAGCAGCTGATATGACATGAATAAATTAAAAACTCACATAGCCTACGAAATGGTGTATGAGGCCGTAGCACTATTGGGAAAAACGTGTACTATTTTATATAATCTCAAGGTTAAGCAATATATCTATCTCTCTTATCAGGACTTTAAAATTTAATGTTGAATTATCAACAAGAACAAGGTTATTTTATGCTAGCAACAAAACACCAAAGACCTAAAGGTAGAATTGAGGAATTTGAACCACTGTTAATTTAAGAACGGGGTGGATTAAATTATGGGCAAACGTGTGCACTGGTAAGTTAAAAAGTATAGAGGATAATTGAAGGTATGAGAATGAATCCTGATATTGACAAAAAAGTAAATTTTGAGATATGATAAAAAAACGTTTTTGCACATTCCTAGCTGTTGTTGAAAATATTTAAATTTATCTAGATAATCTTCACTAAAAATGATACAATAAAATTTATTTAGTGGTTATCTCGCTTCCATTACTGTAGAATATGGTATGATAAAAAAAGAGTTACTCTATCTTATTTTCATTCTCATTCTAGTTGGTGGCTGATTTAAAATATATATATATATATATATATATTCAACACATTTATTGGTATAATTAAAAGCAAGATACATAAGTTGCACGGATATGTTGAGAAAATAATAATTTGTATTCGTTTCTACAACAAAGAAATAAGTTTGTAAAAAATAGTGAAAATGGATATACCTTGTTTTTACTGTTAGTGTTTAGGAAACATTAAAAATAGCTACTGTTTAAATATTTGTTCACGTGTTTATTGTTGTTTTGAAGAAAACATTGCAAAATTGACTTGTAACAATACTTAAGACCAGTCCCAGAGTCCTCAGTTATTATTTGCAAACTGGGTAAAGTTCTTGGCCTACAATCAAAGTTCTCATCAAAAATAAAATGAAGTTTGTATCTAGGTACTTCTAAAAAAAATCCTGTTACTTAAACTATAAATTATGGTACCGGTAATTAAAACTTTACAAGCTAGAAATAAGTCATTCAAGGTTTCCCATTGAACAAGTTCATCACTTGAGAAGTTCTCATCCGCCGATGTCATCTCTTTGTTAGTTCCATTCTCTTCTCCAAGCAGCCTGTCGTAATAAGAATGTGATGATAGCACCCTGTGGTTATGCGATACCAGGACCAAGTTGAGAGTCAAAGATGTTACCCTAAGGACTTGCTATCTGTAACTTTGTGGTTAATGTCCTTTTCTCTGGTAATGTCTTATGTCTGCAATAGGTATTAACAGAATAGACTTCGCCTTGTACCGATTTGGGCTGTTATAAAATTGACAATTTCCTGTGTAATATCTCATAGTAGTAGTGGTCAGCTATTGCGCTGTATTTAAGTATAGCTAAGGTGAAGTGAACAGTTCTAACATAGATAAATAACACATTTCCAATATTTGTAAAACCTGGCAGCAGCATTAGTTTTGAGGAGTACGAGAAATCAGTAAAGACCACAACTAGTGGTACCTTTACAGTGGCTAGTAAGCAAACCCAATCAAAGTCAAAAGAAAAAAAGACTCCCACTGGTGATATTCCATCTAGTTCTAATGCTGAAGACCCCGATATGCCGTCCGATGTAGAATCATTTATGGATGTTTCTATTGTGTCATATGATTCAGAACCTGATGTTTTATCAGTAAGAGTAACTTCTTGGGTTCAGTATTTATTGAAGAAGAGTAAGAAATGTTTTGTTGAACAGGTGATAGAACAAATTCCAACTGGGTTTAGAGTTGAATTTACCAAACATAGCCTCGGTGGTTTTATATGGCCAGATGTTGAAGACTGTGATGATATAGCAGAAGAAGATATAATTCAAGTACTGCCAGAGCCCACAACAAACAATAGGGGCATTATGAAGTTTAACAGTATTGCATTTGCTAGTTTTAACTTGCATTAAGTATTGACAGTGAAATCAGAATGTAGAGTGTGATGAGCTACAACGCTATAGTTTAAAACTTGACACTAAGCCATTACTAGTAATATTTCCCCACAACTCTAATAGTATAATATCCTAACCTCACCTAGGCTTATTCCACTGTTTACATCCCGAGTTAGCTATCTCCCAGTCTACGCAACCGACCATCGTGAACGTGTTTTTATGACTGACAGCGTGAGGCCTGGAGGCTCGTCAACACAACGTGGTCGCAAAAACGATGTTCCGACGCTAGAGGATTGCCAAAGACACTAGATAGTTCTGTATACTTCCCGGGCCTGCTCGCCACATGTTCCCCGCCTATTATTACCTCTTCCCTTTCTTTTCACTCTATGCTTCCATCTTGTGTGTGTGTATGTGTGTAACTCCAACTTTCCCCTCTTTATGAGCAATAATATATAATAAATACCACCAAGAGATCTATGGACAGACACTTATGGCAGGATATCCATCTTGAGCACATCTAAGTTTTCCCAAAACAAAAATGTAAGATTCAAATTAAGCTTCGGCCTTTGTGAGTTTAAATTCCGTTTCAGCTTTAAAATTAGAATAAATGTTCAGTGTCCTTCAGACTTATGATAAAATATTCAAAGTCCTTCAGATTTATAATAAATGTTCAGAGTCCTTCAGACTTATGATAAAATATTCAGAGTCTTTCAGACTTATGATAAAAATTCAGAGCACTTCAGACTTAACAAGTATATAGAGTCTTTATTATGAAAGGATATGATTACGCATTTAGTAATTTTATAATGAATAGTATGTTATTTACAAGGATATATTTGACAAATATATAGTCTTTATTATGGAATGATATGATTAAGCATTTAGTAAATTTATACTGAATAGTATGTTATTTACAAGGAAAGATTTGACCAATATATAGAGGTTTTTTTATGGAAAGATATGATTAGGTATTTAGTAGTTTTATAATGAATAGTATGTTATGTACAAGGAAAGATTTGGCAAATATTCAGAGTCCTTCCGACTTATATTAAATACTAAGTGTCCGTACAACTTGTGCTAATTATTGTAGATATTCAGATTCCTTACTAAGGAAAGCATGTTATATATTCAGATTTCTTTTTTTTTGTCATTCTGACTTATGAATAAATAGAATGAATGGTCAGCTCACTACTAGCTTGATTAATGACTGACCCGGTATGTCACCATCTCAATCTGTCGAATTTATATTACATTATTAGTTTTCCATCCTTTATACGTTTAAATTTCAGTTCCTAGCTAATCCAACTTAGGATAGCCATTCTAAATCATCGAACCAAATGGATAAGATACTACTGTATTTGTTTAATATTAGCTAACATTTACTTCAACTCATCAATAGAAACTGTTTACAACATGTGGCTGGTCAGTTTAGTTCCATCTTCATCCCTCCACCATTATTTCTCTATCGTTTGCATTCTTCTCCTTTCACACACTGATCAAAAAAAAGAAGGAAAAACAACAGTCTAGGTACCAATAATTTTAATTTCATATCTAAAATTAATTCATCGTATTTTATATAACAAGTAAATATAACCATATATAGCTCTTCATAGCTTATGTAAGAAAACATTTGAAACAAATCTGTACTTAGGGCAAGTCGTGGTTCCACTGAGCCGAGTACACATGAAGCATTAAGCGTGGCTTACCTAAATTTAGAATTTATGACCATCAAACCTGAGCACAAAGCCATCTTAAGTTGATATAACCAGCTCTAGCGAAATGTGTCTTCTAGAACATCACAAGGGAACATTTTCCCATAAAGTGCAAGTAAGTAAATGCGAGCTGTCTCCTTAGTGTACTAGTGCACATGCGTGAATCACAAGAAATATAAACGCGGACAGTCATAACTTGATGCACACTGTCACCCCAAAGTACAAGCAGGAAGCGCAAGAAGTATATATGTGGTCAATCATAACCAAATGCAAACTGACTCCTTAATGTACAAGCGTAAAGTGCAAGAAATATACATGTGGTTAGTTATAACCAAATGCAAACTGACTCCTTAATGTACAAGCGTGAAGCGCAAGAAGTATACATGTGTTCAACATTACACTAGGAGAGATTATTCAAGTTTTGAATCCAAACTTCACTGTTAGAATGATGAACGATCTCTCCCAGTGTAATGTTAATCTCGCGCTGGGAAACTTTCAATGTGATTTTTTAAATGTATCCTTTATTTATCTCTCCGCCCCCCCC
>CABEEJ010000541.1:213548-226450 GCA_901482245.1 Timema douglasi
CGAAACATTCAGACAGGCCTCTTCGATCTTGAGACGGTGTACTATTATTTATTTTGTGTGTTGCAATGCGCTCTACTCTGGACTTACTATCAACATACATATCACCAAAATCATTCTTACAAAGTTGGATTTATTTACCATCATAATTCATATGCTAATTGAATAATACGTTTTTCTTCCTTATCCTCAATATTAACAGCGTTAATTTTGGTCATAGGGTTTTTCTGTAAACTCCTTTTCACAGAATCAAGTTTTATACACCGGATGATAGGAAATGTCTTTATCAAACCAAACAGATATACATCCGACATATTTTCCTTATTCAAACGTGTTGAAATCATCCACATTATTATTCTTTTAACCAACAGTAAATTTGATTTAGCACTGTTATATGCAGTTGCAATCTTTGCATTTTCTTTCAGAAACTATCTTACCCCTTACATTAAAATAGGACTCACAATAATTTAATAGCAAACGATGGAGATTTTTCATTAGAGTAAGAATCAGTCAAAAACAAATTTTCTGACATTTCATCCATTACCTGGTTATCATTCTCATGCCTTCAATTGGTTAGAGGGGATTAGTAAAAAGAGTTTATATTTAAATAATGTAACTTATAAAAGGAAAAGGAAGAGACGTTTGGTAATCACGTAGGTAATACGGTACTTTGGGATACTGTTTTGCACAAGTATTATATTTATGTTTATTTTAGCATACATTTTATATGATAAATTTATTATTACATTGATAAATCATTATACACCATATTTCCATAATATTCTCTAACTAATTTAGATGAATATTCTTTATTTAATTATTTAAATATGATAGTTTTTTTTATTTTCTTCAGTCCTGTGTTAAGGTACTGCTGTTTGGGCTATGTATATATATCTGAATATCAGAAAATACTCGTATACATGTAAATATAAAGCTGGATGGTTGGAAAGGCAAGTACAAAGAGGGAAAGAGGATTATTTCAATTTGTCAGTAATATTAATGTGATGCAACCTTAAACCCTATTTAGCTAGACATTTTCCTAATAGCTTCATGTTTTTTCTCTCTCACAAACTCCTTACGGCTGTGACTATGATTGTTAAAATATTATTAAATTTCTAGAAAAATCCGTTCACTAGTTTTATTTTGCTTATTCACCTGCTATTTTAAAGCTATGGGTCTGAAAAACAAATGAGCATTATTCTTAGATTGGATTTCTGAAAGGGGTCTCAGTAGGCGATCTGTACCTGTGGTGTGATAGTTGTTTATTATTAAATTGACACTTTTCTGAGCATAAATGTATGAAATGTGGTTGAAAAGGTTGGGGAGGACGTCTCAAGTTCATATTAATAATAGATGACGTCTGTGTAACGATTTAGACGGGAATTTGTGAAGTTTGTCTAGACATTTTTTTTCTCACTATTTTTATTTGTTTCCCAGCGCCTCTACAGGACTTGAGGTACAGTTTAATGTATGGATTCTGGGCGTAAAATGATTTTGTTTATTAAATCGTGTTGGTTTAGTATATAACTAATACATTGAATTCATACCGAGACAAATAGGTGTTTTAATATAATAATTAAAGGAAATAATCCACTTTTCAGAAACTAATAGTAAATTAAAACATTTCATAATGGAGAACGGCAGTGATTGCGTTTGTTGCCCTGTATGCACATTATACATGAGAGAAGGTGTTACCCTTCAAAGCCACTTGGACACTCATCCTAAAGATCAAGTGATTGCAGCGTTGGTGAAGGTTTCTAAGGGTAGAGAACATACTAGTTGTGGTGAATTAAGCACTCTTTCACCATCAAGCATTCCATTAAACCAAGCTCAAATTACTGGAGAGGCAAATAATTTGTTTACATCTCCAAGTAGCAACCATTATACCACAGCAATCACCTACCAGCAGTTTCTAAACAGTAACACCTGCCAAGGGAGCCCCATGATACCTCAATATGTCTCGGTGCCAACATTTCTTGCTGCTTCTGATTCTAGTCATCGCTCTTTGGACAAACCTGGAATTGTCCAGATGGTGTACAACCCATTCTTGTTACAACCACAGCTTGGTTCTGTAGTGTCTCCTACACAGCAACACTTCTTGAGCCCATTTCTACCTCCCACACCTTCCTTGATTCCCACATCCCCACCCCAGCAAGGTAATATTACAACTGCTACAACACTTGCTCAAACAACTCTTTCTCCCACACCGCCATCCACCTCTATATCACACTCAGCAAGCTTATCGCTACCGGTCTGTCAGGTTTCTAGTTCTACTCTTGCCCATTCAACCTCAGTGTCAAACTCTCCACTTACAGTCCTTCCTCATCTTCATGTTAATGAAACGAGACTCCCTCTGAGTACGGTCATGAGCAATTCTTCATATTGCTCAGATTTGCAGGATATGTCTAGTGAATGTTGTGTAGAGTCAACTCAAAATAGTATCATTCAAAATAAAATACATATACAAGACCAAAGGACATTTGAGAATGCCGCGAGTACATCAAGAAATTTTGCTCAAGATAGACTAGTTTGTTCCCATGAAGAAACATTGTGTATGTCTAAAGTTGAAATTCCTGAATGTTTTGATATGTTGAATAAAAGAGTTGGACAAACTGAAGGCTGTAGTGAATTAAGAATAGAAACAGGTGAAACTGTTGAAGATAATGATGTTGAAGCATTGAGTCCTAGTTTAGAAGTTAAGAACGACCTAAATTTATCCACAGAAATTGAAAATTGCATTGGTGAAGATGATACTGAGAGTCTGGCAGAAGAACAGGAAATAGAAGAAATCTACCCATCAAATGGAAATATTTCTGAGAGAAGAGAAAGACTCCAAATTGTATCAATCACTAGACGGTCCTCGCGGTGTATTCAAGTTCCAGTAAGTGGTGAAGAATTCATTACCTCAGACAGCAGGTCCTCTTTTGACTCATCAAAACATGATTCGTCAAGGGATGGTAAATTTGAAAACATACCATATGATTTAAAAGAAATGAAAGTAGATTTGTTAACAAACACAGGTGAACCAGCTAGTAGCAACACAGTTTTGACTTTAGAATCTCCAGGGACTGTAAATATTATCGAGATTGATGGCATTCACATTCTGGTGCCAAGCGAATTTCTGGACAACACTGGAAAAATGCTGAAAGGGAAAGAGAGCTCTGGGTCTTTGACAGCACTCACCACAATCTCACCACATCAGATGATTGAAGACGTGGAGGTAGAAGTCACGACTGGAGCCAATTTGGACATTCAGGCAGATGAGACTATGCCTCCAAAAGGCGAGCTCTCGGAACAGGAAAGTGTTGGTGGTAACGACAGTTCTCTCTGGGTTCAGGTGAGTTTGAGAACCAGTTAAGATTTAGTATATATAACAAATTGATTTGTGAGTCTCTAGCTAACCACCCAAATATCATATAGCTTAGGCCTCTCATAAAAACTCTTTGACCTTCATGGGACCACTGCAGAATGTTTCCCTCCCCCTCCCCCCCCCCCAACATCTGGGGGTTAAAAAATTTCATTTCGGCCTAGACATTATTACTGTAAAAATTATTAGTATCATTGTTACTTTTATTATTATTATTAATACTATTATATTATCATTATTGTTATTGTTATTATAGATACATTAGGGAAAAGGTTTAAGAGGGATTTGGGTCACTATTTATCGTTAATAGGCTCTACTTTAACCAAAATTTGTTTTACTGATTTAAGGAGGTAATTTCATGCATGCGATACTTATAGGGCCTATATTGAATATACAAACTAAGTAACCATGGGTCTACCACAAGTAAAGTTTGAATTAAACAATCAAGTGGTCAAAACATGAAAAAAAAAGAAAACTTTAAAACACCTTTAGAATCATGTAAAACACAAAAAGTAGAAAAATCCTATTTTGTTCTGTCAGAAGTGCAATCAGTCCTAAAACATGGCTGGAATCAAGAAACAAAGTTTGTAATTAGTAGGTTGCATGGTGACCTAGCAGTCTAGTGGTAAGGTGTCAGACTTCTGTGTTAGGGGTCCGGGATTCAATCCTCTGTCCTGGCACGCATTTATCTGATTGCCAAACCCTTCCTTTACCTCTGACAAAGAAGTGTATTAATCACAACTTGTGAGTGTGTGGAATACCAGGCCTCAACCATGGTTCAGATCCCATGTTAAACTGTAGGTCCTCCATTTCATCTCACGATCACCCTACCATTTCACATTAGCGTACATGTGCGTATAACCCGAATGGGTAGTAGTAATAGTAATAATTTCAATTTTCTTTATATAATAATAGTGATAATGATAATAGTAGGTTGTCAAACTTATGGGAATACACTATAATATGGTTTACATATTATTATTATTATTATTTAGCACCGCGTCTTACTACCCGTTCGGGTTATACGCTGTTTACATATTCTAAATTTAAATTTAAGCCAAGGTTAATTCCTTAAAAAGCCAAATCCATAATTTGTTTTTCCATAATGGTTTTTAATTTTAGGATACATTTTGATATCTTATTGAGGCATTGTTAAATTTTTGATATTTGACAATAAATAGGATTAAAAAAATGCAAATTTTATAGTAAAAATTATTGTCTTTAGATATATAGGCCATAGAAACATTAAAATAATTTACAGTTAAAATTGTAAACACAATGTTTGTTGTCAATAATTAAAAGGGGGAAATACTCAAAACTTGAGTTAAAAGTTTTAAAAGAGTTACTAAAACATATAACACTTAATAAAATATTAAATATTAAATGTTATTTAAAAAGTTTTTACAAAGAACTTGAAAAATAAAATAATGTAATTTAAAGTTTGTTAGCAAAGGTTAATGTCGACAAAATTAACGTCCGAGACGAACATAGAATCTACAAATACACTTAGTGGGCTAATTAATACAAAAAGGGTTAGCGTGAGCATAAAACGACACGGTCGGTTTGGTGACGGAAAAAGAACTGTGTAAGTGAAAGTTATGTGATTGGCTAACTCGTGATGCTTGTGCTACTGCAGCGCCTTTCGTGATTGGTGCAGTGGTTGGATCGTGCATCTTAGTCAGTGTCTCCAACAAAGTTGTCCACCATACCTTCATTTATGATTTATTTTAAATTTCAAGTTAAATTTGGTAAGTAATACACATAACATATATGCATACAATTTTATGCAGCAAAGATGTGAGCAAATGAATTAACAGTAAAAAAATTGTAATTATGTCCTTGTTCGAATGTGGTACAGAATGTGGTGTGAGTCACACACATAACATTTAAAAAAATAAAGTCCATCCATTAAGGTTGATAATGACACAAATAACTTTTTAGAATCAAGATTTGACTATTTTCTCCTTTTAACTATTCATGACAAACATTGGGTATATACGATTTTAACTGGTTATTTTATAGTTTCAGGATACTATATTTACTTATCTATGCCATTTATTTTTATTATAACATTTGTGTGATAACCTTAGTCTTGGTGGGTTCACATCAAGCCAGGGTCGACACATTTTTCTTGAGTAATAGAAATCTGTAGGCCTATAACTACTTCCTTTGGAGGGGAAGTAAAGCCATTGATCCCTTGTTGATGTGGCATGCAAAAGAACCCTAGAAGGTATGTGAAAATACCTTTCCCGGCAAAATTGGTAGATCCATTTGTTCTCGCTCATAGACAATTCTTGTATGTTGATACAATCAGTCAGGTCAGAAAGTGCATGTTAAATATCTCCAATAAATAAGAAAATTTTATTTTTTTGCTGTTAATTTTATTTGTCAAACATCAAGAAATTAACATTTTCTGACTGTGTCCAATACATTGTTTTGTAGAAGAGCCTAAATGGGATTTTTGTATTTTTTGTAATAAATATTGACAGCCTACCCTCCTCCAAAAAGTTTTATAGGCCAATCATTAATTTGGACTTTTCATATTTAAAAAAATTTCTAACTTACTCCAAGTTCATATTTTGTTTTTAGTTCCTGTTACTAAATTAAAACATGTTATAGCCTACAGATAGTTTTATTTAAATAGACACACATATATATTATTTTTACTTAAAACAAATTTAAATAATTTAAAATTACATTAATACATGTAGCCTATTTGTTTCCCCAACAGGCTGTTAGAAATGAAGATGAAGATGTGTCGGCTTCATACGACCTATTGGCACGAGAAAGCTGGGAAGCGTCTGATGGCTCTGATGGTGAAGGCAACATGGACATAATTTCCACAGTTAACACTGTCACCCAACAAACTGGCAACATCAATGAGAACATCAAAGAAGGTGGTAAACCCCACAAAAACAAATCCACTTTGTCAAAGCAACAAACCCAGCGCAAATCAAAGGTTCTTCGTTCGTATATGTGCTGGACATGTGGTAATTCATTCAACTGTCCAAAGGAACGCCGTGTCCACCAAGCAGCATGTCACCCAGGGGAGGGTGCAAGTGGCCATTCCAGGGCTCTACCCAAAAAGCCGAGCGCTGGTAAGAGGAAGACTCGGAGTAGTAAGGTGAAAGAAGAAACCAATGAAGAGAGGAAACTTTGCATTGAGGCGGATCACACAAACTTTGAACAAGTGGTCGTCAAAACGGACAATGATCCTGGCATGCTGAAAGAAGATGTTAACATTGGCCAAGAAGTACAGATGTGTGTGGTTGACGAGGGTGGGGCAGAGTTCCCAGTTGAAATTGAACTAGAGTCTATGGAAGAGCAGAATAAAATTGAAAGTGAATTGATAGAAAGTCAGGATGGTAAGCGTTTATGTAATAAATGTCATCAAGTGCTCCCTTCGGACAAAGCGCTTAAAAATCATATTGCATCTGCACATATAAGAAGGAGCAACTCAAAATATACATGCATGACCTGTAAAGAAGACTTGGGTTCTGAATCCCAGTTAACTCTACACTACAGGGTACACCCATTAGAATGTTCACATTGCGGCAAGTATTTTTACCGGCGGCAAAACATGAGCCTCCATATTAGGCGACACCTTGGTATTAAACCTTATAAGTGTACTGTCTGTGATAAGGGCTTCATTACTAGACAGAAGTTGTTAGAGCATAGCAATTCCCATACAGGTAATGCCCCTTTGAAGTGTCCTATGTGTGATGAAACATTCCGCCGCTACAGCAATCTTATACAACACAAAAATAAGTATCACCTGAAACTAAAGAAGAAGGTAAAAGATTTCATCTGCCACTGTGGTGAGATATTCCACTCTAAAAAGAAGTTGATCTGGCATCAAGAGATTCACAGCGAAAAACCTAAGTCGTGTATGTATTGCAGCGAACGCTTTGTCCATGAAGCAAGCTTGACAAGACATATTCGCAGGGCTCATGATCAAAGCTACATTTCAAAAAATACTCGAGAGACTGAGAATATAGAGTGTCCAACTTGTGGGGGTATGTTTCTCAAGACATCACTTGCTGTTCACTTACGTGTTCATGCTGGACTTCGACCTTTCTCTTGTCCTATTTGTGGAAAAGATTTCACCACAAGGTGGAATCTGCAGCTTCATCGCTGGACGCATGCGTCTCGTTCGTCCAAGCCGTTCAAGTGCACTCTCTGCAAAAGTGCTTTCATTCGTCGCTCAGACTACGTGTCACACATTAATTCACATCGCAATGTACGCCCATACACTTGCAATTTCTGCGGCGCACAGTTTATACGAAAATACAATTGTATTCGGCATGTTCGAGAGCATGAGACAAACAAATCATACGCCTGCAGCATCTGCCACAAGACTTTCCACCGCAGTTACTACTTGAAGGAACACTTGCGAGTGCATAGCGGCGCCCGTCCGTTTGCTTGCCACATTTGCGGCAAAGCATCGACGACAAAGTCTAACCATAACAAACACATTAAGATTCATCATGCCAGGGAGCCAGTAAACACAGAGGGCTAAATAGTTTGGATTACTAGTCAAAATGCAGTGCAATTATGTGTTCTTGGCAACATTTGTTTTTTTGTACAATCCAAATAGTTGCACCCTGATTTTCATACTACGTAGATTAATCACATTTTCATTATCTACTTGCATGCTCATTCATTAAAATAATACAGCTGATATGTTTGTAAGTAGTATCAATATTGACTGCATTTCCTAAACTCTCTAAAAAGTTTAATAAAACCTATTTGTACTTTGGTAATAGTTTCAAAGGAATATGGAAGGAACAACTATAAACATTAAGAAAAGTCATACACTCTAAAATAAAAATTGGTAATAGAACAAAATTTCCTCAACATTATGCACGTATCAATAATTGTACTTGATTTTATTCCATTCATTTCAGAAATAAAAAAAAAAGCCTCGTGCATCTATGTATGAAATATATATTAGACAGCTCATGATTATTGCCACAACATTATTAAGTTAGCATAGTTTATAACACTTTTAAGGTCATCATAAAATCTTTCTTGGAAGCTTATTTATTTACTTTTATGCAAACCATTGAAAATATTTTATTTTTAAATTGATCCACAGAATTTCCTGTATTGAGGATATTTTGGAATATTGCACATCTAAATACATTTGTTTTATAAATTGAACTTAGATATATTTAATTAAATATACATAGATTGAAAAAAAATCTTAACTAAACATAACAAATGTTTCACATTTTTTCCTCTGCACCTTTTTCAGGGTGCCTACCATCAGGGAATTTTAAGTGGTCGGGGAAAAAAAGAATTAAGTCAGGAATTTCTAAAATTACATTAAAAAATCTGAGAAAATGTTGTTTACTCAAAATATGAAATTATATAATAATCACTGAATCAGTAAATTGCAATGTGATTCAAACTTTTTTTTTGTAGCTGTATAATATATTTTATAATTCCTAGTAGGCCTAGACTATGTTAATACAAAAAAACACGTTTATTTTAATTTCAAAACTTACTATTATTCATTAAAAAGTTTTTTAAAAGATGTAGTTGGGAAGGGGGATGGGGTGGATAGACGTGTGTGACATACTTTTGAGTTGGGAATTTTAGGAAAAGGTAGGGAATTTCATAAGTCAAGTTGAGTAGGCACGATATATTTTAATCATTCATAATTTATTTATTAAAAAAATTAGGTTACCAAAATAATACATCATAGCCGTGCTATACATTAAAACAAGTTCAAACACAAAGAATAGGGAAATATGTTGCATTGGTGGTTTGAAATCAAGATTTCAGAATTATGTTGTATGAAGTTGAAATATAAATATAGGTCCAGATGTGACATGTATATGGGTCATTCCAAAAATAAAGCACTTTTAGTGTTCGAAAATATTTGTATCATCAGTAAATAAACTAGAAGAGAAAACAAAATTGAAACAAAACCATATTATCAGCAAGAAACATCTTGATTTATAAATATATTTTTAAAATTGGTAAATTTGTTAAGTTGTCTGAAACTACACAACCTTTGAACTAGTGTAGTATTAAAATGGGTGTCCCAATTTACAGTTTAAAGTGTTATTTTTAGTTTTATCCTGTCTTACAATAATGTGAATAATATATTTTAACACCATAGGGGAAGAATATATTACTAAGAATTCAAATCAAAAGTCAAAATACGATTTATATTTTTTGTGTATATTCTATAAATTAAATGTGTCCCATATTTTTGTCCCTGTGCTACTTCCCCTTTGTTATATTATTGGACATTTTAAAACTTAGTTGGCATCATTGTGAAGACAAAGGTTGTAAAGAAGATCAATTGATTCCATGATACAGCATTTTTGTTAGCTTTGGTTGTTAGTGCCAATATTTAAAGAAGTATGTTTTTTCAAGGTAGTTGTGTTTAATCATTGTTCATTGTGTTACCTTTATTGTCAGCAGAAATATTTATATTTTTTTAATCTGCTTTATAGCTATTATTACTCATGGCTCTATTTGTAAATTTGGTTGGCTTAGTGATTATTCACTTGCAATCAGCACATGGCTAAATTCTTAAGTTAGAGTGTCCTCTTTGTTATATGTATCCTATACTACCTTGTACATTATAACACAGTAGACAATTTGATTACTCTAGGCCCTACCCATCTTTAATTAATTTGTAATTAATATATATTTACCTGACCACTTATAGAACCAAACTATTAACCTTAAGTACATTGTTTGTTATCTGTACAGAAAATGCCATTAACAGCAGCAGAGAAACAAAGGCAGTACCAAGAAAGAAGAAAGAAAGTAAGATTAAAAACAAAGTAAAAGAATGCAAGAGAAAAGCACGAGAAAGGTATCACTCTTCAAAACATTTGGTTAAAGATATGTCAATGAGAGAAAAAAGATTTGTGAGAAGAAAGTGATGAGCTAGCAAAATCTTTAGAGAAATGTTGCGAAATCTCGTAAAGAGATCATTGGAATAACCTCATCTCCCTTGCCAAATAAAGTGAATGATATTCAAGAAGATAATTCAACAAGAGGGCATATAAAACTAAGAGGGGATAGAACAAAACTTGACAAGGAAAACATGAAGCTTAAAAATGAAAATAAAAAAATTGAAGCAAAGTATTGAAAAATACAGAAAGCTTGCTTACAGAGCAAGTAAAAGTAAAAAAAGCCACAAAAGCAAACAATTTACCTCACATTCAAAAACAAAAGCATTTTTGGAAAAAAGTTAACCAGGAGTTAGGACACCATGAATTGGAAAAGTCTCTAAACAGTTTAAGTACCACACATTGACACACACCATGTCATCTTAGTACAAAAGAAATGAAAAAGGCTTAAGAACAGTTATTAGGAGTAAATTGCTCAAGAAACATAGGTTGCTTCGAGAGGTAGGTTTCGAAGCATTAGGCCTAAAGTGCAAAATTGCAAAGGATAAAAAAAAAGCTGTCTAAAACTGGTAATATGATACAAGAGTTCTATTTAAGAGATGATGTAAGAAGAGCTAGTTCATGCAAAAAGGAAACCATCAAAAAACATAAAAAGTACAGAAAAGGTTCATGTAAGATACCATGAAGACTTTACTTAATAAATTTTTAAAGGAAGGAGGACATTGTTCTTATTTGTCTTTTACAGCTCATCAACCATTTTATGTATCGACACCTACAGTTGATAAACAAGATACTTGTGCTTTAAGTTACACAGCAATATTAGCCAAATGAAGCTGCTATTCACATCGATTTTAGCAAAAATTACAATTGTAAGCTTACAGAAGAAGTTCAGTGCCACTATTTTGGGGCATCGCGAAATCAAATCTCACTTCATACAGGTGTTTTATATTGTAAGCAACGTGAGCCAGAATCATTCTGCACAGTGTCTACTTGTAATGAGCACAATCCTAGTGCAATATGGCCCCACCTAGCACCTATAATGAATTTTAATAAGACAAATGACCCTAATATGGACACACTACATGCATTTTCTGATGGACCATGTACACAGTACAGACAAAAACAAAACTTTTACCTTTTTAGTTACACATTTTGTGAAAATGGATTCAAGCAAGGAACATAGTCTTTTTTTTAAGCTTGACATAGCAAAGGAGCAGCTGTTAGAATTGGAGCAGTTTAAAGTGAACAGCCGACAGACTTGTGTCCCATGGTAATGACATTGCTAATGTTCACCAGTTCCTTCAATTGGTGTAAAAGGAAACAAGTTGTTTGTTGTGACTGCAGAAGAAATTGATTGTGTCCGCAAAAGACTTCCATTGATCATACCAGTGCTATCTGGAACTATGCGTTTAAATCAGTTAATTGTAAAAGAAAAAGGGTGTATCATATATATCGGGATATTAGTTGTTACTGTGAATAATATAGTAATAAAGGGTTTTGCAATTGCTATGGCACATATAATTCTTATATTGTAAATAATGAAAATCAAGGGGGAAAAAACAGGAGGCGGCCTACATTATAAAAAAAGAAAATATTTATAATGATATTCACACAACCTCTACTGAAGATGAACTTTTGGAACCAAATGATAAGCCTATAATCAAGGGATTGCATAAGCCTAGCTCTTTCAATAAAGATATCTCTTTTAAAGAGTTGTCTACGATGAAAGAGCCCCACCGAAAAATGTCACTAGTGGAGTGTACATGTTAGTTCAGATTAAAGGAGGAAAAGGAAATTCAACTAAATATAAATATGTAGGAGTGGCACAAACTGAAGTTGAAGATAATGGTGATATCAAGGTAATGTTTCTAAGAGCAGTTGATGAAAGTGGTAGAAATCATAGAATCAAAGAGGCACCATACAAACTGCTAGACAACAAACTGCTCGACAAGCTATAAAAAAATATTTGGAAGGCTGGGTGGGTCAAGTGGCCGACACGACTTGGACCAACTGCTAGACAAGCTCAAGTATAGGGGTACAAAGTGATAGACAACCAAGTGATCGACACGAGAAAACAAATCTGTAAAAAGACCAACTGCTAGACACCCAGAAACGACATGGACCAAGTGATCGACACGAACTGGACCATGTGATAGACAAGCTCCCATGTAAGAGGACAAAGTGATAGACAACCAAGTGGTCGACACGAGAGAACAAACATTGTGATGAATCCAGTTAAGAGTGGCTCAAGTGACAGACAAGTTATTTAAAAACTAACAAAGTGATAAACATGGGCTTAGAAAGTTGAGTATAAGGATAGTCTGGATCTTCCTAGAAATTGCTGTCCTCCCGACACCCTAGATTTAACCAGCCCAAAGAGGGTGAGGTCCACTTATATGTGTATAAACTTGAACCATCGGGTTTTTAATTTTAATAATTTACTTACACATTGCACTCTTTAAAATACATTTTCTAACACTAGTTTAGTTATCATTTCGAATAAATAATAGGTTTTGATACGTACAATATGGTATCTGAAAGTAAAGAATGTTTCTCTGAATGAAACGAGTTATCGGATCTGAGGAAAGGAGACAAACGTTTTGTTATAAATGGTAAAATCATACTTTAAGAACTAACAAGATGAAACCTACCTCGGACGG
>CABEEJ010000541.1:226837-259085 GCA_901482245.1 Timema douglasi
AACGGGTAGTAAGACGCGGTGCTAAATATTATTATTTTTTTTTATTATTATTATTATTGGTAAAAATCATACTTAAAGAACTAACAAGATGAAATAAAATATTGTATAAAATAGCAACGGATCTTCACTCTCCCACCATGCAAATAAGGGTAGCCTACACCTAGCAAACAGTATTATTTAGGAGGTCAAACAATATTTACACCTAGCATAGTGTTATTTAGGAGGTCAGACAATACTTAGACCTAGCAAACAGTGTTATTTAGAATTTGAATTAACTGTTCTGTCACTTAGACCACTCTTAATTGGATTATTTCAAAGTTTGTCGAGCAGTTGGTCCTCTCGTGTCGACCGCTTGGTTGTCTATCACTTTGTACTCCTATACTTGAGCGTGTCTAGCAGTTGGTCCAAGTTGTGTCGGCCACTTGACCCACCCAGCCTTCCAAATAATTGTTTTGATTTTGTCTACCGGTTGGTTGTCTATCACATGGTCCAGCTCGTGTCGATCACTTGGTCCATGTCGTTTCTTCGTGTCTAGCAGTTTGCTGTCTACCACTTTGTCCGCTCGTGTCGACCACTTTGTTGTCTATCACTTTGCCTGCTCCCAATCAAAGAGAATGGTGTTTCATATGTGAAGTTCGATCAAGTTCTTGAAGTCCTTGAAACACCAACTCTAAAAATGAAAAGTGACTGCATTTACTACCACTTCAATACTCCAGTTAATATTTATGAGAAGTAATTTCAAAGTGTTCTCAAATTTCTACTTTACAATATACATATTATTTTATTAAAAGTATGGTCACTGTTTGAATTAGTTATGTATGATAATAATAACGATCCAAGCCTCTTAAAAATATGTGTCCTTTGTGTTATCATCTTGTCACTGTGTTACTGCTATGTTATTCTACTTTTATGAAAAAGTATTATAAATAAAAATGTAAAACAATGAGTCATTAAAGTTCAAATAGTTATGATTTGAAAAAAAAAGCCTGAAAAATTATATCTTTTATAATCCACTTATATTACTGTAAGTTTAAGACATACTAACAGGAAAAATAGCAACATGAGGACATTGTGTTTGAACTTTCGGTTTTGGGTTTAAAATGTAACATATAATTTCTTACACTTATTTCGATTGTGTATTCTATTTGATCAGCCCGTATCATAAAAAGAATGTATTATTCATAGTTTTGTTAGCTGGGACATTTTTTGTAGAACGGTAACACAATGGACATATTTCTTCACCTGTTCATGTATTGTATGTAATTTAATATAAAACAAATATTAAAAGTTTACTGTTGACTATATAATCTTTTTTCTGAATAAATAATCACTTCGATAAAACATACATTTTGTAAATAATTGTAAAAAATAAATTTTGGAAAAGTAATTTCAAACGAATGCTATATTTTTGGAATGATCATATATGGGTACTGGTAATACACTGTGTAGGCATTCCATCACATTTTTTTTTAATAAACTTTTTTTAAGCTTCTGATCTGTATCAGTTATGTTTCCTAAGAGGTGGGAGAGGAGATTGAATGAGATAATTACAAAAGTTGTAGACATTTTATTTTTGTTTGTCACCTGGCTACTACTCTGAGAAAAAATATCAACCAATGTGAACTCATTACTCCACAAACCACCAGCTGTAATTTTATTTCACATTCAGTGTTGGGACATTGTACACCTATTGTGAAGTAGGGAAACTTTAATGTTTTAGTGTTACGTTGGTTTTACTATTAATTTATATTTTAACAAATACCATAGTAAACTTAAAACATATGTTTAGTGTGTATTAAAGTTACATCCAATTTTCACACACTACAGTAACCTCCTTATTGAAGCAATAATACATTACTAAACATTTGAAATTGATTTGAAATTGGAGTCAAAGTCAACTTTTCACTAAAGTTGCAAATAGTTTTGGCATGTTTGTCCGCGAGTTTAATCCATATCTAGTGCCAAAAACCATAATTACGTTCCTATTGACCATTTTTTATAATTGTGTGCTGACATTTTGTTTTCAATAAAACAAAATTGCAGATGTATAGAGTTTAACTAGCAGTGCCTGATTTTTCTTCTATTTAATTACTCTTAAAATAAAATTGTTTGTATGTAAATCAGCTGGAAAACAAATTTTAAGCATTGCCTATTGTGTAAATGCATTACTAAAGTGTTTTCATATTATATTACTGANCAGGTTGAAAACAATAAGATTGAGGAAAGATTGATATTTTTCCCATTGATATGTGGTTGAAGTAAATACATTAAAAACATTTTTAGATTGTAACACTTTTTTTTAATGCAAGCTTAATTTACACACGCAACATTGCTGACAGGAATGTTAAAAGTATCACATGCAATACATTTGATATTTTGTAGTTTCAAACATCTATTTTAGTTAATGGATTGTACAACATTTGATTCATCTTTCATGGATGACACAAGATGAAATTCGGTTGGTGACCAGTGAAGCTTTATTTTAGAAACACCTTTGACTTCCTAGCTATCTTTCACTGTTGACTGAGATAAAGGAATAAAAATCTTTTATGTCACCTTTGTTAAGTTTGTGATCGAATCTCGGTTGGGTGTAATGAGGGTGTTATTTTTTCCAAAATAGTTGTCCACTCTGCCTCAGCACGAATGCAGGTACACTTCCTCTAAATTCAACCTTCGTCATACCTAACACCTTAGTGTAACTAGTATATATGTGTGCAACCTGAATGGCCAGTGAGACATGGGGACAACAAAAAGTTAAA
The DNA here is from genome assembly GCA_901482245.1 of Timema douglasi. Lineage (NCBI taxonomy): Eukaryota > Metazoa > Arthropoda > Insecta > Phasmatodea > Timematidae > Timema > Timema douglasi. Next base: position 229,597 of record CABEEJ010000541.1, read on the forward strand.
GGGCTCTATAATCTTCAATTATATATTTAGCAGAATCAATCCAAGGGTGTGGGCTTCTGTTTCTTCATCAAACCCTGGGTGAAGTAATGAACTGGCCAGGATTTCAGTCTTGGGATTTGGTTGTCTTAGGACTTTGAACTGGATTGTGTTATCAAAGTGAACGCTTTACCAAGAGTTGTATCTTATTAAAGTGTGTATTTGAAACTGTTTTCACAAAACTGGTATAATTGAAGAAGGAATATTTTCCTTTCTTTGAATCTTTGAAAGAAACTAAGTTATTTGGGTCTTGCAGGTTGAGAACAGGCAGGCTCAAGTTTGACAGCATTTTTTTAGTAATATGTTGATAAAATATATCAACTGAAATTGGATTTAAAACATTTAAACACAGGGGTCACAAGTTATTTTTTCAACTAAAAGTAACTTTTTGTGGTTGTCATAAAACAAAGTAGAAGAAAGCTATATACTCTTGAAAATATAAATTTATATTTTACTATAAAAAGGGTAAGCTTAGTTTTTTTTTATATAATGTTTGCCACTGAATTAAAATAAATTCTTAGTAATGTCCATACTCCTTCATGGATTTTAGTTTAATTTATTGAGGTATGCTAAAATGGAAAATAATTGTTTTAACAAAATACATTCTACAAATTTTTTACAAGTACCTACCTAATTTGTAACTACTTATTTTTTAATCCTAATCATCATCATCATAATGAACTGTTTCCAGCCTGTGACTTGGTCTGTTTATTCTGTCTTTCCACCATTTTGCCTACTTGCTGCTTTCTATTCCTCCTATCTCTTCTTTGAATACTCTCCCCTTCCATACTCATTACATGTCCATACCATCTCATCCATGCTTCCCCAATTATCTCATGTATCCCCTGTAGCCCATCTCTTGATCTTCATTCCTAATCCTATCTCTTCTGGCGACAGCTAACATGCTCCCCAAAAAAATAATTCCCATGGCCTCCACTTTCCTTGTTTCTCTTTTATCCAAAGCCCAAGTTTACGCTGCATACGTAACTTGAGATCCGAACCATGGTGGAGGCCTGGCATTCCACACATTCACAAGTTGTGATTAATATATGTCTTGTCAAAGGTGAAGTGTTTGGCAATCAGATAAATCTTTGCCGGGACCAAGGATTGAACTCCAGCACAGAAAACTGGCACCTTACCCGTAGACTGCCAGTTCACATACTATACTAGTCTTGGTAATGCTTTAATAACCAACGTTAAAATGTTTTTATTTATAATTGGGATAATTTAGAGTTTTATAGAGGCAATTAAAACAAAAGTAATTGCTGCATATTCACTGATATTCACTAACGCTAGTACAAAGAAACGTGCTGATACAAGCAAGGAATGTGATAAGCCCTAAAAGGAGCAAATTTGAAAATAGTCACAGTAACAAAAAGCAGGTAAAAGAAACAGGTCCAGTGGAGGAGCAGTAGCAGATTGCTTCTGCTCCACTAAAGGAGCAGTTTTTCCGATCCCTACTATCGATATGAAGTATGCTAGATACAACACTTCCTTACACTTCAAGGGCACCTCTCTTTTCCATAGTAGGTCTCTTTCTTACACATCTGAAGAATACCTCACCCTGCTGCCCCCTTTTGTCTCAATCACACTACCAAGATATTTTACACTCTTTTCTTCTTTCATATCTACTCCATCCAGTTCTATCCCCTTTCTTGGCTTGTCTTCACCATCACTTCACTTTTCGCTATACTAAATTTCATTCCACACTTTTTCACCTTCTCATTCCATTCCTGCAGTTGTTAATGTACTTCCTACCTTCTCCCCCTCTATACCATCAAGTCATCTGCATTATTATTGCTTTCATTTTCTCCTCACCCAGTTTCCCTGCCACTTTATTCATTATCATTTCCATCACCAATACAAATAGTAATTTATTTATGTAATAGTAATGTAGTAATCTCTTTGTGTATTATATTCATGTAATCCTTAAATAGTATTAAATTACACATTTTGGGATTAAGTTTAGGATTATAGTTAAATTTATGCTTAAACGTTTGAACATTTTATAGTGTAGTCTTTTTTTAATGTTTATCTTTTTCCCACAATTTGTCTATAATGTTTAGCCATGTCTTACATAGCATACCCCTTCCTTTTGATCGACAAACTCTACTTTCATATATTTGCTTTGTCACTCGATCCAGTCTCATCCTCTCAACATGCACAAACCAATGCATAATGCAGCTTTCACATTGACCTATTGTACTTTTCAAACCACGCTCCTTCAGCACCTATTCAGTGCTCACTGTTTATATGAGTTTTTCCTCATGATACATTTCTCAGATATCTCATTACACTCGCCTTCACCTTACTCTTGTGTTTCTCCTAACAAATCCACACTTCACATCCATAAAATAATGTTGACGTCAACACACTTTTATATACTTCCATCTTTGCCTCTTTCAATACTACATTCTTTGCAATAGTCCAAGTACAACTACTTGCCGAGATGTATTCAACCATCTGTCGATTTCACCATCTCTCCTTCCATTTTTACAGAACATTCTGCCTAGACACACAAAACCATTCTAACAGTTTTCCATTTATGCAAAGCTGACAATCATTTTCTGATCCATCCTTATCAAAAACTATCACCTTAGTTTTGAATACATTTATATGAAGATCCATTCTGCCTTTTGCCACATTAAAAAACGATTTAATGCATTCTTCAAGTCACTTTCATTATCTGTAGCACTCTCACATTCACATTGTCCATTGTACACCAACCGCATCCTCACAAGCATCCCTCTTAGACTTATCCATGAATACATTAAACAATAAATAAGACATATCACAACCTTGTCTAGCAAACTGTCCAATGTCAAACCATTCACTGAAATCTCCATCCACCCTAACTCATGCTTTGCTTCCATCATACACCACCATAATTGTATTTACTAACCATGGATCCACACCATACTCAAAACATCATATACTCCAATTCACCCAATGTTACACTTTTTCCAGATCAATTGAATGCAATGCATATATCTGGTCCATGCAACCTCTACCCGGCATGAAACCACATTACACACCCCAAATCTTATCCACAGTTTTTTCATGCACCCTCTCATTTAAAACTCCTGAAAACTTTGCCTGGAATACTCAACAAACTAATTTCCCTATAATGCTTATATTCACTTTTACTGCCTTTGTCTTTTTACAAAGGAACAATGACAGAATTCTTTGAGTCATTAGGAACATTCAAAATCCCAGCACACATATTGAACAACTCACAATCTGGCATGAGGTATCATGCCCCTATTCTTATAGGGCCCCTACACAATCAGACTATCAGTCCTAAGACCCCTACTGAAGAGCGTGCGCACAGTCACTCTTACTGTCAGTCTCTCCCAACACTTGCAAGACTTATGGATTGGTACTGACTGATGTGAGTTTCCTACCCCCGCAGATCCACACACATCCTTCGCAAACTCAATTACAGCCTCTTTTATTCTGTTCCAAGAACTTTCAATATCATTAGCATTTATTTCAACATTCCATTCATGCTCTTGTAAAGTTAATTTTTCGCCCAGCAATCTTTCATATTGCATTCTCACACTTTTACACTTTCACTTTCTTAATATTTTTTTTATTATACAACTTTTCCATTTTCTCTTTCTTAATACTCTTGTGCTGCTTCCTCACAACATTCCTATCTAATTCAACTACTGAGATCACTAGGAAGTGATTTGTTCCACATTCATCTCCACACACAGCCCTATTATTCAATACTAAACTTCTAAGTCTCTCGTACATATACCACAAAATCAATCATTGTTCTTGAATCACCCCTTTACCTTGTAAACAAGTGCATATATTTGTGCTTAAACAGTGTTCAACACAAATAAACCTTTATCCACACAACCAGTCCTTTAGTATAGGCATCAAAGAACCTTAATACATAACCTAGGTGTCCTAAATGTGATTTCTGGCTGGTACCATGGGTATTTTTCCCAAAAGTAAAATGATCTTAATGCTCACCAGGGTTTGTTTAGTTAGCCTTAAGTTAGGTTAAAAGCTTCTACTGGTTCCATACCTTCATATTCACCACCATCGCCTCCTCTCATTGGGACATGGAAAGAGCCTCCTCAGAAACAATGTACAATTAAATGTGTTTGAGTGTCCGCTGGCAAAGGTATGTAAGTACTGCCTAATCTTCCTACCAACTGGGCTACGACTGATGTAGCCAGTATACACGTGTTTTGATTTTGAAATATTCATTAAAAACATAATTAAAAGGTAGCACATGAGAATAGTTCAATATTCAGCTGGTCTTCAAGTGGCCCACTGGTCGGAAAAGTTTCACCATCCCTAAACTATTCTTAGGTGGCCAAATTTAGTAGGAGCTTAAAAAAAAATGCAAAAACAACTTTTGACTTATGTTAGAGAAAGGTTATTTTTAATGCTTTTGATTATTTTCAAATCAGGTCAATTTTTTTTTACAAAATTGGTCACCAGTTCAACTTATTTTGAATACATGTTTGTTGTAACCCCTGAAACTTCAACCTAGTGTGGGGTGCGATACACATTTACATGTAAAACCATTTAATAAATTGTTAACTATATTCTATAATGCATCTTTGCTGGTTAAGACAACTTGTGTCCACACAATATTATGTTTCCGCAGTTGTAAAATGATGTATTAATGTAATGAATTCTCTCTTTTATTAAAATTATTTTAATGACAAGAGAAGTTAAAATTTTTGGAAGGTTGCACTTATGGAAGTTAAATTGTAGAACTTACTAAATTAAAGCAATTATAATATATTGTTTGTTGTTTAGAGCAAATGTTATTTATTATGTTTATTTTACATTTTTAACTATTTAAATGTCCATTTAAAAAGTTTATTCTTGTTTTTATTTCATGTCTAATGTGCTTTTTATACCATAACATTTTCTGAATAATTATTAGCATTCATTTAACAAAATCATCACTGCCTCTTGATACCCCATTAAGTAGGAATTTTGTGAAATTGACCAGGCCTGACAGTTGTCTATCCATCAAATTTTTAATAAGTTCAGACTTTGCTGTACAGTACCTTACAGATAAATAACCATATTCATGGTCACATTTAATATACTAAGCATTTAGTAACTTAACATTTGTAAACTAAGGTAAGTGTCTTTCAGAACCTCAACATTCCCAAGCCTGCCCTAAGTTAGAATCTTAAGAAAACCAACATTAAAATGGTGATAGTGAATTATTTTTTATCAAGGCCTCTTCTTCCCTCCAATACCTTACTATATATTGTTTTGGGATTAATTGAAATATTAAAAACTGTCATTCTGAAAATTAAAAAATGACACCAGAATACGGGAATCGAACCCTGGACCTTTGGCTTGGTTTGATTCTCGTGTCCAGGTGTCATTTTTCAATTTTCAAAATATAATATCTAGATGGAGTAATCCTCACTAAAATGCATAAATAATAGCTTTGGCTATTTGATTCATTAAAAACTGTGATTAATCTTATATTCAAATTATATTTAATTAACTCATGCTTGGTGTATCCACAGTGATGAAAGTTTGTAAGTAATTTAACTCTTGACAATAATAATTATTACATTCTTAAATCTCACTTGAGTTCTACAATAAAAATTTAACTTCCACTTAATATTATTATTAGTTTCTTCATTTTCACATCAACCAAATTAATAATGTTAGTACTTATTAACACTGTACTGTACTCTTTTATCCTATTCCTAGGGCAAATAATTTCTTGACTCTTAAGACTTTTAAAGGCTTCCTCCCAACCAGGTGAATCATAAAACAGAAGTCAAAAAAATATTCAATGTGGTGTTATTGCCGAGCTTAGCTTTAAAAATATCCAATAATTCACAGACATTCAAGTTTGTGTTGTTTTTAAAGTGAAGCTGCAATGAAATTAATTATTTTAGTCCAGGCCTACAGATTTATTTACCATAAAAATGAAAAAAACTAGAGCAATGTTAACATTAGAGAGTGCATTGGGGATGTAATCAATAAGAAATTAGAAAATAGCACATAAGCTACTTGCATTTATTTGAATGTTACAGCTATACACGCATTTATTAATATTGTGTTACCTTGCATCTACAATATCATGTAGTTATACTTTTGAAAGAAATGCATAACGTTTTGGTTGTTCTTTATATTCAAAACCACTTTCCCTCTTAACTTAAATGTGAATCCAAATACTGCACTTTGATTAAATTCTCCTAGGTGTGAGGATTACTGGTTGCTGCACTTCATTTCAATTTGATTCACCTAGGTGGGAGTGGTTCTTAGCTTTCTCACATTGCACGCTAGCAATGAGTTGGACAAATTTTTAAGCTATAATTCACATTTCTACTCGGCCGAATGGAAAATATATCTAGTAATGAACTTTATCATTGTAATCAATTTATATGCAATATTTTTTAATCTTATATGCACTGCTTTCAACATGATAAATATTCTAATTTAGATTTGTTTATCTCTAAGGTGAATATGGTTAATAAAAGCATAGATTGTTCTGATTTAAACATAGTGGAAATGTTAATTTCTTGTAAGATTTTGTTTTTTTGGTGCTGAATGATAATCCATAAGTTATGTGATGTTAAATTATAATATATAACGTGTAACTGTGTTTGGAACTTGATTTACCTTTCTCTTGGATACAAATACAGAGTTACCGTGTTCTGATAGTAAACATATTTTGGGATGGCTTTATTCTTTTGTTATTTTGTTCACATGATTTGAAGATGACTATATGGTTGTCAAATTGGGGTATTTGGTTACTAAAGTGCTATACATTTGATTGACCAAATTACAATAAAGGATTTAAGTGGCTTGTTACCCAAGTTTTTTTGAACTACACATAATAAAAACAAATGTAAAATATGTGAAAAATTATATTGGAACTCAGACGAATAAGTAAATTATTTTTTCTTTGTATATAGTCACAGTGTTAACCATTTATTCTATAAACAATTCAAAGTGTATTTTGATCAGTAGGTAAAAGAAGTTTTTTTCTGTAATTCATTTGTACTAGTATGTATACAAGTTAACTAATATGAATTGCATAGTTAATTTCAACGTTGTCATTTCAAGTGATATCAAATTGTTTCCTACTAAAATTGTAGAACATTTGTGATTTTGTATTGTCAGCTTGTGATGAAAAATGGTCAAACCTGTCATCTGTAAATATTCTGTTTCAATTATAATGTTGATTGTGAAAACAAACTTTGAATGATATTAAGTGGAACAATATTAGAAATATTTTAATATTGTCAAATGTTTCCCCCAAGTGTGGAAAACTTGAGTGAGCTTGTTATTAAACTTTCACACTAATATATTTCAGTGCTAGTATATTTGCACAATTAAAGCTAAATGTAAGTGTGATAGCATGATTTCCTTCAAAACAATAAATGTGTACATAAAATCTTATCATGTTTACTTTTGTGTGTGTGCATGTGCATAACGTCTTACTACTTGTCAGGGTCACCTGTAAAGAGAGGGTGAAAAACCATTAAAGAAAAAACAACCTTACATCTTTTGTCATCAGCAAATCAGATAAGATCTGGTTGACACCTTAGCTCGCTGGTCCATGTTAACCTAATTTTGCAGCTTTTATATGGAAAATTAAACTCTGAAATGAGGCATATGATGAATATTGGGTAACTTATAGGTAGATTGCCAGCACATAAAGTATATATATGTTCACCAGAATTTTTGACTCTGTAAGCCACCTGTATCAATAATCACACAATCTAAAGTGACATTCTCAATAGGGTTGAGGTTGGATTGGAGAGTTTAGATTCACGGCCAGGGTGTTTCCATTCATGGTGAATGTACTAAGTAAAATAAATAACTATAACCTAGTTAGACTATCTTCCAGTTAAAGCATTTCAGGGTTGTGCAAACGATGTGTGGTGTCACAGTAATGTACTACGGTGGCAATTTTGGTGTGTAGTGCAGCCACAACCTAAAGCTCCATGCATTGCTGTTCATTGAGAACAGAAATGAAGTTTGTATAAGTGACAGCAGTGTGTCATCCACATTTCGACTTGTATTTTTTTCTCGTGAAGTTTTGGTTAACCCAAATCACTAATGGTTCGAAAGAAATGTTTCCAAATGTTACATAAGTGGGCACACATAAAAGAACCAAACTGTTTCTTGGAATATTTGAAGTTACTTCAGGAAAAAGTTAGTCTGTACTTTCCTAATTCTGATTTATCGTAGAACCGTTGAACAGGGTGTTTAATTCATTTTCTGCTGCTGTGGCATGTACCCAAAACAATAAACCGTCACAAAAATGTAGGCTTGTTAAGTGTACCGTGAACTTGAAATTTTTGTGTAACACCGATGTAGCTAACAAAATGAAAAAGAGACTACAATTATAGATACAGTCTTCCTATATATTAGCTCTTGCCGACAGCTTATGGATGTCTACAATAGCATACACAAGTGCAGGGAAATGCCTGAATTGTCAAACCAGCCTTCTGGGGGGATATGAATACTGACCATTTTTTGTGTTCTGTCAATAAAAAATGAAATGTTTACTATTGTTTCTAATTAAAACAATTAGTAATTTGTTCTAGAATAACAATAAAATTAAATTAAAATGCATTTTAGGTTATTAAAGGAATAGTAATAAATAATAGACCCTAATTATCTCATATAAATAAAGCTGAAAGTAGATCTGTTCGTAAAAGAAAACTCACTTGCAGATGAGCTTGAAAACTAAAATTTGGAAGGGAGGTTGAGAGGGATTGCCCCATATAATTAGAAAAATCTGAGAATGGGGAAATTTCAAAATGAGGGTCTAGGAATTGGAGGGGAAGGGCTATAATTAAAATAAAACAATTTTAATGAAGTAGAAAATTAAAATTTGGCAGTAAGGTAGAGAGACCACTCCAAATTATCATTAAAGTCAGAAAACCCTAAATTTTCAGACGTAACTCAAGGAAATATTGGGGAAGGGGATGTTAAACAGAAAATAACTACTAATTTCATAGAGCCTTGAAATTTAAAATGAAGGTTTCTTTCTAGAATTGGGTTTGAGGTCTTTTCAAAGTTCTTCCCCTAAGAGAATGGAGAGGGGCAGAAAAATTTGGGACTCATTGACACTCATCACCATATTTCCCCAACACCTGTGCCTGAAAACCAAATTTGGTTTGACAGGAAGGTAGCAGTATTTTCCCATGTAACCAAAAAAATCTAATATTGGGAAATTTCAAAATGAGGCATTGGGGTATGAAATTAAAATTTGACAGACAGGTAGAGAGATAAACAAAATTTTTTTAAGTGAATTGCAGAAAGAGAGCAGAGGGATCAAAATTTTAAAAACTAACAGTAAACAACTACTTTCCAGTGTGGTTTTATTGGGGGATGTGGGTTAAAATTTCAAAAACTAATAGAAACAACTAATTTTATGTGGGATGGAAAACAAATTCAGCAAGAAGGTTTAAAAAGGATGATAGTAGCTTAAAATCTTTCCAAAATTATTATAAAATCTTCTTTTTGACATGGAAGAAAATTCAAATTTGCAAGTTTGTATTTAAAAAACCCACAGTAACCATGAAAGTGGGAAAGTTTAGAATTTAAAAATAGGGGTTAGGAAATGGCTAGTAGAAAGTAAAAAACTTCTTGATATATGATAGAAAATTTGAACACCGATAAAAATCTAAAAATAAACAAATACATAAACTAAAGATTATTTATATTAAAGGGGACCCAATATCAGCAACCTAACAATTAAAATTCTGGCAACACATCTCAGTTTACCATGATGTTCTTTGGAAAACCATGATGCTTATTATTTTATATGTTTCTGTAACAGAAGATATTAATTGTTTATGCTTTGGTAAACTGTGATGTTCTTTTATCCAAAATATTTCTATAACAATCTCTAATAGTTTATTTAGCTTATTTTATGGTGCATAGGTAAATATTTCTTTGTTAATGGGCTGCGTTTTTTCGTCTAACCAGTTTGTATGTAATATTAAACGTTTTCTTTCCTTATTTAATTAATCTTAAATTTCTCCTTACCAACAAATAACCATGAATATTATTAAAACAGTTTGTAAGAAAGGTAATATTATTTTTTTGTTTCTCAAATATTTAATTTACAAACTAACATGATTGGTTTGTGATGGGCATAGCTCAGGATTCTCAAACGAGAAACTATCAAAAAGTGGGCAGCCGATGCTGAACGTTCTAATTTTATATAGTTTTGGTGCTTAGCTGTGTGAAGATTGGCTGCTGTCTGTTGGTGATGATAATGCCAACTTTTGTTGATAGAGGGTATTATGTGGTCAGCACAACAAATCCTACTGCCATTAGTCTCAGTTTTATAGACTTTATATTATACTTTTTCATTAAAGTAGCTCCTCATTTGTCTTCACGAGGCAGAGTTGATCTCGTTCCAGACCCACTGCCTCAAAGAAAAATCTAGAAGTGGCAAGTATCAAACTCAGGACCTTTGGATCTGACCACTAGACTGTAAAATTAATTCAATTTAATTTTGATTTGTAAACTTAAATCTGACTTTTATGATGTCATATTGGTTAAAACTAGCCTAAGTCTCCTGATATTTCATTGAAGACAGTCCTTGTTCAAGTATAAAACAAATAAAACATATTTTTCAAGTGTGTTTTTCAATTGTGCATACAATTGACTGTAGATGAGCCATTATCATAACACATTTCATGATGGTACTCTCAACAAGAAATAAATCAGTTCTTACATTTTAAAAATAGATAGAAACTAAAAGAAATTAAATCATTTGAAAAGCATGGTAAACAATACAATATCTTCAGAGGTAAATTTAAAAGAAACTAACATTATGTCCAGCTCGCTTTGACGGATTTTTCTCGAGCGATAAAATCTGTAGCACAACTTCCTTCAGAGGGGAAGTAAAGCCATAAGTCCCATATTGATTATGGCATGTAAAAGAACCCCAGTAGGTATGCGAAAAACAGCTTTTCCAGCAAAATTGGTAGGCTCTCTCTTAGAAATTCTCGTGTGCTGATATAATCAGTCGGTTCAGAAAGTGCACATTAAATGCTTTAAATAAAATAAACCAACATTAATATTTAGAAAATTTTTAGTGTCTAAATGAGAAAACCTTCCATGATTCCAACTTTTTTTTTTCCCCATACAAACCCTAGTTGTATTGTTTAACTCACTTCTAATATTATATTGTGTTCTTTGTCCATGAAATAGGTATAACTTTAATACCGATCAGATGTACTGTAAATGATTTCCCACTCTCCCTTCATGCAAATGCGAGTACACTTTCTCAAAATTCAACCTTCCTAATCCATTACACATCATTGTAATTCAAACATAAGTGCATATTCTAAATGGATAGGACACGATAAAAAAGTAAAATTTATATTTGTAATACAGGACAATAGGACAATTTAATATTTGAATTAGTTTTATGTAGTTTCTCATGATTTTGTTAAAATAGTTAGATGTTTTTAGTTCTGGTTTAAGGTAAAGGTGTTTTATGCCTGAATAGACTTCATAATAATTTTCACAAGTACTAGCCACCTTTCATTCCCCCCAGCCCCTACTTCCCTGGTCCTCTACACCACGCAACCCGTCACAGCCACTTGACAACACTATTTGACAACTCAATGAGACTAGCTTCTTCTCTAGGTCAATGGCAGTACCCCTGGAGTAGGGGAACAGGGATGAGAATTTTAAGAGTGATAACCAGAACAATAAAAATGATTTTCTCTATCCAAGAAGCATTTGTCAGTTTAATCACTTTGGTAGTTATTTTTAAACTTAAAATAGCATAATATAAACCTTTGCTGTTTACTTGTCTTAGCTGTACAGTAGAGGGTTCAGGGAAACCTAAGCCCGCCTCACACAGTACAGGATTCGTTGCTAGGTCGTTTGCTCGGTGTTGAGCAGGGCACACTGCTGGAAAATGACGTCACTGATAGCTCGGCTGCTGGCAAGCTTGCTGGTTTCCCTTGATAGGTCCTGTGCTATTTTCCATGCTTGGCTCCCTGCTGGCTTGGGAGGTGAGCCAATCAGGGAGCAACCTTCAGTCACGTGACCAGGCATGACTATCAACACTGTTTACGTTCAGTCAGTGATAAAGGTGGTTACGTCCATGTTGTTATGTTTACCTTAGTTTATCGAACAACATAGATATAGTGCCTCCTTCTACACCTCGCAGCTGCAGCCAATCTCGACTCCACAACCTTCTCCTACATTTTCTGTACCTCCTCAGTGCATCAATTATTGAAAATATCACTATCACTAATTGCCTTCAACGAATACAAAATTGCCCACAAAGTATCGTCCAAGACGTCATCACTGTCGATGTTTGTAGACAACAGAGTTAGCGTTCTCTCGTGCTCTCTTGTAAACTAGCCACATGGCCTGCAGACAGCGAGCTTCATCTGAAGCCAACCCAGCAGCGTTGTATGCTTGACACCCGGCAGCACAACAACGAGCAGCGAAATCCAGCAAGCAATCTAGCAACGAACCTGCACCATATGCAGCGGACTTTAGGCTGGTGTCAGATTGCATAGGCGTGCCTGGCTTTTATTTTTTGTGGGTGATGGTTTTTAATCAGTAGGTGAAGGGGGGTCATAATATTACTTCCTAGTACAGTACTAATTTACGGTTTACCAGTTTCATCATTACAATACTGGATTCGTGGTAGGATGACAATAACAATAATAAATCCTCCCTTTAAGTTAACATAAAGAAATGACTTTATCAAGGAATGTACAAATTTCCCCTCATGCAACCATTCCAAATATTTTTAATTGCCTTTTATTGGCACTAATATCTTATTCACTTCTCCCAGATCTATGTTTTTAAGCAAATCCTTGCGAGTGTGGCGCAACATGATTTAATCTTTGTTATGTCATGGAGTTCCTTAGATATGTTTTCAATCGTCTCAAAGCACTAAACAATCTCTCAAATTAACATGAAGTACTTGGCAATACTAGTATAGGTCTCAGTAATATTTCTATGTTCCGAAATATCATCCTATAGACAGTATAACATAGGCATTAGGGTATAGGTATGAATAAACATTTTTAAGTTAGAGCTTGTTTTTAAAATCGAAATATTGGAGATTCAATACAGTTAATTTTTTCAAACCTTCACAACCCTTGGCTGGATAACTCCAAAAGCTAAAAGAGCTTCAAAGAAGTTAATCAAGAATACTCTCATTGATAGAAACAAAGACTGTTACATCAAGCTTATGAGAATAGGATGAGTTAAACAATTCTTACCTGACTTATGGGTTGAGTTCCTTGAATGCCACAAGAAATTCAGATACATTTCCAATTGTGGACCTGAACAAATGGTATTTCAGTTTAAACATTTTCAATTCAGTAATCACAGATTTTGTATTGATTTCAAGAAACTTTCTCAATAACTCTAATCCTTCCCTATGTTCTTAGACTGATCCAAGGAGTACACTTTTCATTAGCTGCACAATCTCAAGCCCTTCCTGACTGAATCTGGTCTTCAATCCAGAAAGAGCTGAGTCAACCATCATGAAATGCTCATTTTTGTATAAGGATTCAGTGGAGACAACTCTGTAGTCCTCTCCTGGATCTGAAAGTTTTATAGGAGTGGTTTTCTTTCTTGGAAGCAAGTTCATATCTGATGATTCTTTAGAAGCTTCTTCAGACAAGGAATGAAAACCTTCTTCAGTCCTACACTCAGATATTGCTGAGTGCACTAAATCTACAATAGCAATGAGCCCAGATGTGGTTTGTTTCGGTTCTTGAATACGTCTGTTCAAATTTCTGACCACATCCCTAGCCATGATCAATCCAAGGACGATCATTCCTGGGGAAAAGTGGTTTAACGCTCGCAAAGTTCCCCAACGACCCACCCTTGCTTAATTAGTGCAATAAATCTGAAACTCACTGGCAGTGACTGGGAAAGCAGCACACTCAACTCATGTGTCCATTGCAAACTGTTTCTTACAACCTGAGACTCTTCACAGGTATCATTTATCACAAGGTTTCTACAGTGAGCACCACAATGTGCAAATGTGGCAAGAGGCTGTTTTTCTCTTATAATAGCTTGGACTCCATTTTATGAGACACTCATGTTTTCTAGCTCCATCATAGGTTTGGCCTCTCAAATTTGCCACTGGAAGCTGGAGTCTGATCATGACATCACAAATTATTGACGCAATATGCTCTCTGGTGGTTTTTCTCGCATGGTAGAGGCCAACAAAGCTTTCATGGGGACACAAGTCCATGTTCGCCCATATGAAGAAGATACCTAACTGCTCCTCTCCCCTCATATCGCTGGTTCCAGCACAAATTACGTCAAATATTGGAGTATCTTGCGACATAACATTAACACAAATCATTATTACAATTTCTGTCCCCTTTAGTTCAAGAATTTCATTCTGTATTTTGACATCCAAGAAGTTCTCTCTACTTCACTTCAACTATGCTGATAGTTCAGGGACATAGACTAAGCATATGAAAGAAATTCCCCGATCCGGATTCATGTTCTCTTAAGCCAAACCTTGCTTGGCTAGGTATCGGATTGTAGTCGTAATCTTCTCAAGACGCATACTTCCAATAGCTTGATTCGTTTTTTTTTTTGTTAACATATTTATTTATTACTTGGGTTCTTCTTCCTTTTGTGGCTCGGCATTTCTTGTTTATAAGCATTTGAGTTTGTGTATATAGAAACCTCTCTAATGATTTCTTCCAATTGTTAAAACCCCTAACAGCAAAACTATCAATTTTCTTTGCAAGGATTTTATCAGGGTTTCAAAGTGTTTGATATTGTCAGCAGTAGCAATGAGTTCTATCGGAGGACGATTCACATCTCTGTTTTTTTCTGCTGTGGCAGTTTTTAAAATTACTAATAAAGTTTTTGCTTGCCATTGTACAATACCGATCACGAAAAGACATGCATTGATTATCTTTCAATACAAATCTCTTAACAGAGATATTCTAATCATGCTGGTGTGCGACAATTTAAAATAAAATGTACTTTTTATAACCTAAACAGAATTTACTCTTATAGAATATTTAACCCATATCGTAAGTCACTTATCTTATGAATTTTATCACTCTGGTGTGCCCCTCCCAACTTTTTTTTTTGTGGGGGACATGTTTCCTTCATCTCCCACATCAACCACACCCGTGCAGACGGGGACACCTGGGTCGAGCGATCTAGTGGGTAAGACAATTTTAATTGCTCCTGTCATATGACGTGGTGACATCCATGAAGTCGTGCACGAGGGTTGACCATCTGCAACTCAGCACTCTACTTACAGGTGGTGCCACTTCATCAACCTATAGTTTTTTGTTCAGTTTGTCACACGACACCATGAGAAGCAACCACTTTGCAATGGGGCTTGACATTGAAGCCTTCATTTATGAAATTTAACAAAATCCAGCAATATGGAATGTTTCCTCATATGATTATTATAAATGTGGATCACGCCACCCGGGTGAAAGTGGCAACAAAAGGGAGTGGTGCGACTTGAGTGGCGTCTCCCAAGTTGCCCCACCTGAAACCAAACTAAGTCTCATAGTGTACCCTGACGCTATGTAACTGATACAGTCCTGTAAGGTTCACATCTCACAGTATTATTACAGTAAAACCTCAATTCACTTTCAGGGATATGAAAAAAACAAAAAAACAACTATGGATACGGGAGCCCAAATAAAACTAATATTAACAACCAGATTTGCCTATATGTATTTACTAAATCAAAAAATGTACACAAATAATATTATTTTCACTATCAAGTCTGTTTTACCTTACTTTTTTCTATGAAAGTCATTAAGCTTCATTTGTTTAGTAGCACCTTTCCTTTTCAAATTGAACAATAAACTTTCAATATAAACAATGTTTGCTTGGTCTCTTTCGATATCATCATGAACATAAAGAAATACTCTCATGGTCTCAAATGCATGAAGCACTTTCATAAAACTCTATACTGGGTTTTACCCGCCTCGGGGGTGTAGTTGGCTAACGCACGAGTCGTGTTGAGCTCAACCGCCGAGGATGGGGAGATCGAGGTTCAAATCTCGGTCAGGTGAACTGGGGGGGGGGGTTTCCTAAATGGTTTTCCACTCTCCCTCCACGCAAATGCGGGTTCACTTTCTCTAATTCAACCTTCCCAATTCATTAGAGTAATTAGTACTTAAAGCGTTTAACCCGAACGGGTAGTAAGACGCGGTGCTAAATATTATTATTATTATTATTATACTGGGTTTGGGGTCATCTTCATCGTCATCCTCACCCTCATCTTGACCCTCTTCCAAGCAACTTCCACTTCCCAACTCACTACACATTTCTTCCACACACAAAACACCACACGTATCAAGCTACTGGTCCACAGACACATATGCATCAAAGTTCACACTAGCGGCGCTATCCCCCAGTTGAATCCAATCTTCATCTTACGTGCTGTCATCATCACTACTTCTGCCAATTTCTGTTACGTATGACCCTTCTTAATTTTTGTTCATGTGACCATACTTTACAAAACAGTTCTGGATTGTAGACTGGGCCACTTGTTGCCATGCAAAAACAATAACCGGAATGGCCCCCAAGATGTCAATCTTGAGTTTAACCCCTCTATCTGTGTCCATAAAACACACAAATCAAGAGGGTGTATGACACTGGTGCAGTTTAAGAGGTAAAAAACAACCTTTACATTCCACAAAAAGTATGTGTCTGGAGAATGAGTGGCACAATTGTCTACAAAGAAGGATTTTCCTGCCTTGGGCACTTAATGATGCATCAGGAGCATGCAGAAAGTCTCTAAAAATCTGACTTCATCCACGCTTCTAAGTTTAAATAGGTCACAGGTATCTTCTTTACATATTTGAAACACCATGGTTTCGCAGGACTTTCCCATAACGATGGGTACTCATTTATCTGCGCTATCGCTCTTTGTGCACACTAGTACCGTCAATTGTTCCTTTTCATTTTTTACTCCATAGCAGGTCTTTTTCAATGCCAATGTTCAGTATGGCAAGCAATTGAAAATAAGGCCCATTTCATCTGCGTTATTGATGTCTTGAAACTCATACACCTCCAGCAGCTTTGTTAGCCTCTCGTACCAGAGGTATGTGACTTGGTGTCCACAGCAGCACTCTCCCTGGCCAATTTATTAAATTCCAGGCTATGGAGTTGCTTGAAATAGGAGAGCCAACTGTTTGAAGCTAAAAAGTTTTCAATCCCCATTGTTGCAGCACTTTTGAGGAGTTTTTCCCTCAAAATGATCCTATACACAAGAATGCTTGATGCTCTGGTTTGCTGACCAGGTAAAAAGGAAATTTTCCAGCTCACTGTAGGTCAAATCTTGACTATATTCCTCTTCTTTGCTGATGTACCAACTTCAACTTGCTTTCTGGTCTCTTTTTTCTTTGCAATAATTGTATTTAAGGTTGATGGTGGCAGGCGTAGTCTCTAAGCTACATCAATTCTCTTCTCTAGTGGGTTCTTTTCCACCTCTTCTATGATGCACAGTTGTTTTTCTAGAGTCCAAACAGGTTTACAGAAAGCGCTACGTGGGAAAGTGATTTCTTTGGAAAATCCCAATGACTTTAATAATAACAATTGTACTAACATTTGTATGT
This sequence comes from Timema douglasi, assembly GCA_901482245.1. NCBI lineage: Eukaryota > Metazoa > Arthropoda > Insecta > Phasmatodea > Timematidae > Timema > Timema douglasi. Next base: position 247,212 of record CABEEJ010000541.1, read on the forward strand.
GTGGTGTTGCTCTTTCTTAAGACTGATTAATTCTGGATTAACTTTCTTCAAGACTAAAAATTCTGACTGAATGATGCAGGAAAACAATAAATCGAGGAACAATTGATGTTTTATTTATATTGTTTGGATAGGATTTGTTCAGACAATAGAAATTTAACAATGGGTCCAGGAAATTGATAAATCTGAGAACGAGAGACCGAGGTTTCACTATACTAATTAATATACATTAGCCATTTATGAAGAAGTCAGAACTGAACAGTAGAAAAATATGGGAGTTAAAGTCTTGGCGTACCGTACCGACTTAATGCCCTTGTAATTGAAACTAATGTTGAAAATAGTAACAAAGTAAGTAATTAATCAAATGTAACTGAGTCATCCTTGAAGTTGACATAAGTCATAGTAAAATTAAAATGTATGTCAGTAATAGACTGAAAATAAAGAGTAACAGATTGTCACATAAATTTTAACAACCAAATTAGGTTAATATATAATAGAATAAATTGCATATAATAGAACTATGGTGTTGTATTCACTTTTATTATTTGCAAATGTATATAGACCCTATAGGCCTAGGTGACCTGGCGGTCTAGGGGTAAGGTGTCAGACTTCTATGCTGGCGGCCGGGGTTCGATCCTCGGTCCCGGCAAAGATTTATCTGATTACCAAACCCTTCCTTCACCTCTGACAAGACATCTTGTGAATGTGAGGAATGCCAGGCCTCCACCGTGGTTCGGATTCCACGTTAAACTGTAGGTCCTTCATTTCATCTCACAATCACCCTACCATTACACATTAGCGTAAGTGCGTATAACCCGAACGGGTAGTAAGACGCGGTGCTAATAGTAATAATAATAACCTATAGGCCTACATTTGAAAAAAAAAAGTACAATACCAAATTTTTACCTATAATGTGTAATTATTCTATTACATCTTCGAGTGTAGCAACTATTTTTCTGATATCAGATGGTTGGGGAACTGAAAATGGACTTGTTTCAATGAGATTAGCAGGGTAAAAAAAATTATTATTTTTATTATTATTTTTTATTACTTCATTACCTAAACAACAAAAGTTGTCACAAATTTCTTCTAAAAACTTCATTGTGACACAATTTCCAGATTTATCTAATAATTTATCAATGTAGAATGACATCATAAAATACAGAGTATAGTACAATTCTTTTTCAATCTTCATATTTTGAATGTTCCATAGACATAATGAGTTTGTTTGGATCTGTGCCAGATTTATCTAATAATTTATCAATGTAGAATGACATCATAAAATACAGAGTATAGTACAATTCTTTTTCAATCTTCATATTTTGAATGTTCCATAGACATAATGAGTTTGTTTGGATCTGTGCCAGATTTATCTAATAATTTATCAATGTAGAATGACATCATAAAATACAGAGTATAGTACAATTCTTTTTCAATCTTCATATTTTGAATGTTCCATAGACATAATGAGTTTGTTTGGATCTGTGAGCTTCATCTGGCATTCTGAAAAAATGTGTTTCAAAATCAATGCATGCAGTATGTTGTGCAAATTTAATGTGATAAGGCTCTATAGCCTTTACAATGTTTGTTTGTATAGCCACAATGTTTTACCACCTTTCTTCTAATTGTATTTCACAAAATGTGAATTCATATCTTGCTTTGAACCTTACACTAATTTTCTCCACACATTATTACACTTTTTTAACAAATTCTTAGGTAGATTGGAATATTTTGGTAGAAAGAACTGCAATTTGAGCTGTTCTCTTGACTTCTCCACCAATTTTATTCACATAAACCTTTATGTGATAAGTTGCAAATACATTCCATTTAACATAAGCAAATTCTGCTAAAAGAATGTGATACTTAATAGTATTAATTTCTGCTTTTAACTGGCTTGCTACTCCATCAGAATAAAATATACGTTGTCAATTTTCCATTTGCTATTCAGGTCTTGAAAAATATGAGCAAGATAAACATGTAAGATGGCAACTTTGACATGATTCAAATGGTTGGACACTAGAGAATAGGATTCAGTTTTATTTTCTTCACCACTATTTAGCCAACACACTGTTGTACCTACTTATTCATCCAGTTTTTTTTATTTATTTAGCACCCCGTATTATTAACCATTCAGGTCATACGCTTATGTACTAATTACTCTACTGGTTTTAGGGATTAGGAAGGATATATAAATAGGAGGTGTACCCACATTTGCATGGAGGGGGGGAGTGGAAAACCATTTAGGAAAAGCCATCAATACACCTGACCGAGATTAGAACCTCGATCTGCCTGTCATCGGCAGTCTAGCTTAGGGCCTACTTCAAGAGTAGTGTGTTAGACCACGTGGCCATTAAAGTGGGTTTCACCCTGTTGGTTGATTGAATCTCATTTGGTTCCTGGCAAGCATAACTTAATTTTCTGTATGCCAATTTGTCCTACAGCTTCCCCATAGCTAAAATTTTCTTTTGTGTGCATGCATGTTCAGTACTCTACATGCTTGATAAAGAAGTGGTGTAAAAATACTGGCACTTTTTTTTAATAACCATATAGAGTCTTGAGCAGTACCTTAATACTCTTGTTTATTTCAGGCTCATCTACCCATTGGTACCATTTAGGCCTACATTTCGCCCACAAGCTCAGTCTCACATCCCCTTAGCCTATTTCAAATACTTCTAACATCAAGGTTCTACCTCTTGGTCACATGCATTTTGACCTATGAATTCTTTAAACTATGTTTTTATTAGTAGCCCAACTTAATTTAAAGCTGTCTGTTACAATGATTATCATTCTGTTACCTAGAATATCATAAACATTTTGTAACAATTTTTTAATTACATGGTTTTTTTTGCTAACCATACAGCCTGAAGAAAAAAAATATGGGCCAGCAAAAAATTTTTTTTACAAATTAAAAACTTTCTGGATGAATTTGTTAACAGACTGACATCATAAAAACTGGTTTTCTTTTAAAACGGCAAAATTTTTGTCCAAACTAATATTTTAGACGATAACACCCCACATTGATTAAAATATATGGGTGTTATTCTCATAATAAAACAGGCAATATCAGTCTGCTCATTAATTTGACTTGGGTTAAAATATATTTATCATATTTAACCAAGAAATACCATTATGAAAAGTTAAAAAATACTATATTAAAAAACAACCGAGTTGGCATTTGTAACAATTACCTTAAGATAGGCCTAAACAAAATTATTATTTATGATTTTTTTAATTTACCTTGAAATATATGAATAATAAAATCTTAAACAACTGTCTCCAAAATAATAATCATTGTCCTGTCCTCTTGGAGTTTCATTTGCCGCCGCAATAAGATTTGGCAGCACTAACAATTGAATTTAGTTTTTTCAGTCCAGTTATTTCACAAAACATAGTTGAAATATTGGTTTTGACTAAGTTATCTATGTTTTTAAACTGTCATTGTCCTGGACACCTGTAGATGACAAAAGGTAAGATAATAAGAGTTCTTATTTTTGTTGTTATAGGTACTAAAATTAGCTCTATTGCTGATGTGAAAATCTAAACCTTAAATCTTTTGGCGATAATCTTCCATTCCATGTGTAATATTATTTCATCATAATCCTGGCTAGCTATGGCCAGGATAATGGTGATTTGACAAGGAAAACATACTTAATCATTATTTATTATACAATGCACTACACTATAAGCCTTTCCATCTCATTCTCTGACTTAATTTCTCTAGGGTCATGTGTTCACAACTTGTGAATGTGGGGAATGCCAGGCCTTCACCGTGGTCCGGATTCCACGTTAAACTGTAGGTCCTCCATTTCATTTCACAATCACCCTACCGTTACACATTAGCATAAGTGCATATAACCTGAACGGGTAGTAAGGCGCAGTGCTAATAATAATAATCTAGGGTCATGTGGGGTAATTGTGAAACAAAAATTAAACTTAGTTAATTTAAGGTCTTAATTCTCATGAAAAAATTAATGTAATTACTTAATATACCATGTACGTAATTTAGTGAATAGAATTCATTTTAATAAAAAAAAAAATCTTAATTCAATACTTTAATCCAATTCTTTATACATTAAAAAATCATGTGTCTCACATTTACCTTGTGGATTGGGATAGTAGTGGGATAGGAATGGGGTAATAGAGGGACGCTGTGATAACTCAATAAACAACTGAGTTAGTAGAAGGCTGAGGCAATAGTGGGACAGAGCCGGGTCAACTTGTAAGAGTGAATTTTTTTACATGTTTACTTACATTAAAAAAGTAACTTCTTGAATAATAAAAAAACCACCATATTTGGTGATAAAACATTTTTTTTTAGCTATTAGGGGATTTTTTTGGATAATAAAACAAATTATGAAATATGTAGACACACTATAATATGTGACAAATATTGAATTACAGAAAGAAAAAATCCTTTTATCTGAATAATAATAGCACTATAAAAATGTTCTCTCAAGTTATCTTGTTATTAATGTTTGGCAAAATTATCTAGCTAAAGAAAGTTCTTAAGTCGAACAAAATTGCCTATTTCTTTTCTATAACATCAATTGCAGATTCGATCACCAACATAGATGCATTTGGGTTGAGGTAATTTTTATAATATCCTTATGATTAATCATTGATACATCATCCTCATTTGCTTGGAATGTCAGAATCAACATATTTTAAACACATTAGGTATTTCACAACCTCATCCAAGATATTCTGTATCATATAAACATATCTGTATTCTGTTAATTTTTGTTTTTGTATAACCTCGAATTTAGCTAAAACAAAATTTGATTGATGCAAGCTTGAGATATCAATGCCTTGTATGTCTTCTTTAGAAATTACTGGTGTGTCCTCGTCATAATCGAAACTGTCTTCAGATTCACTTGAGATCCTGTAAAGTTAGTAAAGACATCATCACTTCCACTATTTTTCCATTCTTCCATTTCTTGTTCCCTATTTGTATACAATTCTTTTTTATTCTGTGGTTTATAAGTTTTACTTAATTTGAGTTTCTTATATTTGCTTTGTTTAGAGCTCTTTGATTATTTCTCACTTATTTCTTGTAATAACTCTTCTGATGTGATTACTTTTGTCCCACAGTATATTTTTCTTCTTTCAGGGTTGTCTACTCAGTCAGAGGAACAAAAATTCGTGACTTTTTGGTGACCTTTTTTGACCACAAAATACCTTCGGGGGCGTATAGCCCAAATGGTCAGTAAGACGCGGTGCAAAAAAATTCCTTCGGTAAACGGTCGAACATTATATTGTACATCGGGCCTAGATATTATAATAAAAAACACCATGGAGTAGGGCAGAGGTTAGTTCTAAATGCTTCTTACCTTTTCCATGAATTTTCACTCCATTCAACCCACTGTGGCTTATATCAAATTTCAATTTATAAAATGTACAATAAGCCTTATAATGCTCATCTTCAACAGGGCGCAACCACTTTGAGTATTTATTTTCTTCAAAAGTCAGCCAAAACTCTTTGAACAAACATTTACCAGGCATCTTTTAACAGATTAGCCTAAACTTCACACATAAAATCTTTGAATGCCCCCCAAAAAAATTATGGATTTTTTTCGCAACACACGATTAAAAAATAATTTAGGCCTAATATTTTATGTGCCCATTAGACAACAAAAATCATTTTAAAAATTGGTAAATTTCAACTGTTTTGAATGAATGGTCTTTAAAATTAAATGAATTATGTCAAGGATTAAATATTAACACTAATAATATTATTTTATATTTTATAAAAAAAAACGCCATATTTCACTGCGAAAACTATTGCTATTTGCTGCCAACGTTAATTTGAAATTATAATATACATTTTACACCGCCTTCAAATTGCAGTCGGATCACTGAAAGCGTAAAAAATTGATAATTGCCGCCAACATCTTGATCCAGATCCACAACACAGATGAACGCCCGGTTTCTGTAGAAAATGTCCTGGTATTTTCCCGTATCATCTACAAAACCTGAATTCCAATTCATTCACTCGAAAACCATTATTTGTAGACACACACCCCACGAGACAAGTAGCATGCCAAATTAAAATTGAATACAAGATGGTGAAAGTTAACCTTGTCGTTGGAATCACAAACAAAACAATCAGGCAACTTCCTACTGGTGCATGCCATCACATGTAGTGGATAGCGAGCGCTATCTTTGAAGCATTCGCGTTGTTACGCTGTGTGGGAAATTCAAACTAAAATTATTTTCGTGACTTTATGACCAAAATATTAAAAATTCATGACTTTTTCGTGACTTTCGTGACCCAGTCTTTTTATTTGAGGTGCAGGGATTTTGCCTATTCTATTTAGTAGAAGATTTTCGAAAGATGGTAGTTGATTTATCTGTTCATGAAAAGAAGTATATATGGAGCATTAACTTGAATATCTAGAACATTGTTGGCACCAGCTATTGACTCTTCAGTTTATCAGCCTGAAATACCCTTCTTTGTTCAGTCTCATATATATTGTTTAGGTATACTTCTGAAATTTCTTTACAGTTATATCATTCAAGTTTGATTGGGTTCAATCGTTCTGAAGGATACTTTTTGTTATTTGATGGGAAAATTCCAGTGCTTTCAAAACCTTTCTTGATAGTTTCTGGTGTTAGAGCACTGTGTCAAGTTTCAACAAAAGATCTACGTATTCAAGCTTTTGCATTCTTCTTTGATTTAATCTTTGCCACTCAGTAACCTTTCTATCCCAACCCTGCTTTTTTGGTTGAAATCCACCCTTATCCAATAGTTGAAAAATATCTGTTGTTTGAGAAGGTAGTTTAATGATCCATGTGTTCTCTCCCATTACATTTTCTATCGTTTTGCAAAACTGAACGAAATAATCTTGGAAAATTGGAGTTGTAATATATCCTCATTGTGATGCTGCATATATGGTTCCAGAAATATCCTTTTCACCTTTCCATGAAGTCCACATTTTCTCAGCTTTATATATTATCAGAGGTGGTAATAAGTCATCTGCATCTGAACAACACACCAATACAGTTGTGTTGTACTTACCAGTACTGGTATGTATTATTGTTCAATGAACTTTTTGTTCTTTCATTGTAATCCCTTTAAGACTTCTTGGGCCGCTAGAAAATCCATACTCATCTAAATTCCAGATATGTTTAGTGTTAACAAAAACGGTCAATTTACCATATCTGAAGTGTAGGCATAAAGATAATTATTGTATGTTAAGGTATATGTTATTGTTTATGTGTGGTAGCACTGTTTTTCTTTTTAAAATATAATAATCACCACATTGTTTTTTCTCTTGTTCCTTTTTGTACTGTTGGAATTAATATACTGTGAAATTATATCATTTCAATCTTCACCTTGTTATTTAATTTACTACTGTCCCTTTATATTAATCATGCCAAATAACATTTAGGTGTAACTGCAAGATCCATTTCAATTATGGTTTGCTGTGCTAGGTCATAAAACCCATAAACCAAGAAAGGATCAGAAATATTTTGACTTCTGGATGTTTCTAACTTCCAGTTTTCTTAAACACAATTTATTTCTTTTACAAAAATTTTGAAACCAATCATCCCTAGGTTTATTATTTTTAAATGGGGTAGCCAAATAATGTTGTTCCACATACTCTTGCATTACACTTTTTACATCTTCTTTTGAAAGTAGAAATCCCCACTTTTAAAAAACAGTAAGATGTTTTGATAATTCTTTTTCATGTCCTGGTGAAAGTAAAGATTTCCTTCCTCTGAGCTTTAAATATGAATCCAATATTTTTCTAGCTAAAACTGATTTAACAATGCTATAGTTTTTATCAACACTTCACAATGATTTCTTATCTTGTGTAACTTCACAAATTGCTTAGGCCAATGTCTCTGTAGAATAAAGTTCACCTTTCTTTTTGTAGTTATGAACCATTGTATCACTTTTTGTGAAAATATTTAGACCAATTAGATTTTTCTTTTCTTAAAACACTGCCCACCAACTTAAATATCTAGTAGGCTTACTTAAAAACATAAGATAACCTGAAACCAAAGGAGAAAATGCTATTAGGGGTGGTATAACTCACTTTAACTATCTCACAATTGCCCCACTGCAGTTCCATAATTGCCTTAAAACTTTGGGTGAGAATATCTTATTTCCTTAATTTTTTACTTAAGTTTCTTAGATGTAGCCTACCTCTTTATTTTAGTAATTTTTTTAAATATAGCTATAACCACAACTCTTCAAAAATGATAGTTGTCCAATAAAGAAACAAAATTTTCAAGTCAAAAGGTTAAGGGTTCTCTTTCATAATTTTTATGTTCACTATAACAGTACCTATAAGGGCTGGTCTTATGACTCCTGGATAAATATTAATTTGGAAGGTGGTGGATAAGTTAAAAGTGCATCTTATGACTGCCAAATAGCATTTATCGGCCAGATAAAATGTATTTATCCACCACATTTTTATCGGGAGGTTTAAGTACCTGATAACTTTTATCTGGAAGTTAAAATGGCTGTTGCCATAGTGATGCGTTGTTTTTAATGAGGTTTCGTTTATCAGAATCTGTTGTTAGGTTAAAATCTTGGTTCACGTGTTTAGTAAGCACAGGCCCGGGCTCTAACTATATAAAGTTAGAACATTTAATTCATACTTTTATATAAACTGACAGGCTATTTGTAGAGTTATAGTAATATAAGAACCAATTATTTAAATGAGGGTACAATAAATGAAATTTTATTAAAGTTGTACCCAATTATTACCCACATTTTGGAAGACACCGAAATTAGTACTTGTAAGACAACTTAGCTTCTGCGTCCACATGACGGTGACACCATCTGTTTCCTCTCACTCGTTTAGCTGCCATTATTTAACAAATGTTGATCGTTCTAACCATTCGCTAGGTTGTAGCGCTATCAGGAGGGCTTATACGCATCCGCACACCAGTAAAAACAGTACCTAACTTGTGTGTTCTGAATAAAAATATATTTATTATTATTATTACTACTAGTCTTTTATTGCCTTTGTGAGTGGAAAATATAAGATTCAAATACTAGTCTATGTAGATAAATTAATAGTATTGCATTTTAACTTTCTAAATTTCAGGGATTTTGAAAATTAATATAATTGCTCTTCATCTCTTGTCCGTGTCACAACCTCTGCCTGTAAGAGTGAAAAGGGGTGGGAAGTGTGACTGCCCAGTATCACAATGTTAAGTTAGAGAATTAGTTTGAACAATCCATAATATAGCCCATAATTGGTTGGATGGCTTTATTTATGTAAAGTTTTAAGAAAGTAGATATTTTCACATCTAGAAAATGAAATAAAGAGTTTATCGTTATCCAAGTTGTTAGTACCATACTTCATATATGTATATACATTTTGTTTAGCTTTTCAAAACAAAATCGTATCCAGGCAGAGTTACTCCAACACTTTCATCTGTTTCTATGCCAACTTCCTCTAAGAATTCAGTCTTGGTTTTAGGATAATTTTCTAAAATAGCTTCAACCATACTCATACAAATAGCTTTTCTTTTTCGCCATTCCTTGGTATGCTTATTATAGTCTGTTATGATGCGTTCTTTATCTTCGGCTGAAACTTGCAATGGGTTCTCTGATATTTGTGTCCATTTCATATTTAGCACTCCTATGAGAGAATCAATATCACTGATGTGTATATGAAGGTCTTTTGTTGTAGGTTCAGATAGCAAGTCTTTCAGATTCTTTTGGAAACTAGTAAGTTCTTTTTCACAAACTTGGAGCTCATTAGTAAGTTTGAGATCAACAGCATCTAACTCCCTCAGTTCATTACTCACATCTTGAAAGGACTTACTGCTATCTTGCTTTATTCCATAAATTTTTTGTTTCCCATAGGTTTTCACTATCACTTTGCCTTGGTCTACAAGTTTATCCAGAGACTTTTGTACAACTGTTTTTCCATATTCATTGTGCAGATTAGTTGCAATATCAATTGCATTATAAGGACGATTTTGATCTCCGAGGTACTTAAGAACAGCTTGGAAGGCATCCATTATTTTTATGGTGTAATTTTTGCTTTTTACAGTCTTGTACTTTAGGATAGCGCAAGCACATAAAAAAGTTTTACATTAGATTAACTCCTACATGTTCAAGTTGCTTTTAGAGACGTGCCCATGTTAGCGAGACTATAGTACAGGTCAATTTAAAACAGTGAACACAATTACACTTTACTTTTTTATAAACACCTTCTGAAAATCTGAATAAATAACTAAGCAATGAGACTCTGTTTACCACTATTTAGAAAATTATTGTTTTCAGAGTTGTTACCAACAAGATTTTAATAAAAGTAATTTCTAGCTAGAACAGTTAGTTCTTGCAATAAAAAAACAACAACTGTGGTGCTACAGTAGTGAAAACAAATAATTGTAGCCACTCTATTAAATGTTTTTAAGCGCTAGTGGGGTGGTTTAAAACTGAAGAGTGATCATTTGTGAGTGCAGTGTTTTATGCTAGTCTAACATTAACATTATATTTAGTGTTCCATAATTAATGTAAATAAGACATACTAGCTCACGATGATAACATTGCTTTAAATATTAATCTGATCCAATTAGACTAGAAACGCTATATTTATTAAAATTGAAAAAGTTTAAATATTTGCGAGTAGGTACAAACTAAAATAAATAAAATTAGATTATGGAGATTCTCATCAACACCAAATGAAAGCTAAATTAGTTTTATTTGGTTTCAAGCCAGTGTTTTCATTGTTAATACTTTGATGGACTTTTTGCTTCTTGATACTGCATCAAATATATTTACTTCTCGATAGTGCATCAAAATGGGATATATTTAATATATTAATACATAGCTAACACTACTTCAACTCATGTGCCTTTAATGACGTCAAAGATACGTAAATTAGTCGATTTTGCATTATGTGTCTTGGTTTACATTTTACCATGATTAAATGTTATCGTACTATGGTATACTATGGTATAGCGTCATTGCCTACATCAAACTTGTTGAGGAGACGTAAAGGTAAATGTTAAACATTAATAATTACAGTTCAGTTATATCAAGCCTCTATTATATTTAAAAAAATAAAAGCTGTATATAATATTAATATTCTTTGAGTTACAAGGCTATTGATGAAAAGCTACATATTGTGAACAATATCAGTTTTAGTTCAATTCACTTTGACAAACTATGGTTTAACTAATAAGCGCAGTTGCAGCAATGATCATGCTAATAAAGATGCTGAACAGTAAAAATCTTTATATAAATCCATCCGATGTCTGTATGTCAGGGGTCTTTCCACCATTTACCGAGGTCCTAAAGAGCTAATACAGTATTTGATAATGATGCTACGGAGCACGTCATCTTTGTGAGAAAAACCTAAGATGGTGAATTGAAGATGTGGCCACAGCGTATAAACTGAGTCCTAGAAAGCAGATATTTGGAAAGGACAATATAGAACATGCAATCTTTATGAAAAAATTCTGAAACTTAAAAATTCCAAGATAGCGGATGCGATGAACAAATTGAGTCCCAGAGAGCAGAAGTTTGTTAAGGACGCCATGGAGCATGCCGTATTTATAAGAAAAATCCAAGAGGTTAAATCCAAGTTGGTAGACGCAAGGTAAAAATTGAGTCTTAAAAAAAATGAAATTTGGTAGGATCCTATGAAGCAGAGAAAAATTTAAACTTGAAAAATACAATATGGTCAGCAAGCTGGTTAGTTAACGCATTGGGGCATATATTGCCTTAGACGTCTCAGCCCCAGCATGGAAACGAAAATGAATTAAAGTTTGTTTCAAACAATAATATAATATTTTACTCATAGGATAAGAAAAGCTTACAAAATTGTATTTCTATGACATTAATTAAATCATATATCCATTTGAAAACGGTTTTCATATTATATCATCAGCAAGGCCATAGCC
>CABEEJ010000542.1:0-76819 GCA_901482245.1 Timema douglasi
CAGTAGTTTCGGAGCCTATTCATTACAAACAAACAAACAAACAAAAAATCAAACCTTTCCTCTTTATAATATTAGTATGATATAGCGCTAAAGCTATGTTCTTATTTTGATAGCTTAAATAGCCAGGTAGTTTGGTTATCGCCGCATCTAAATATCCTTTTCTTTAAATCGAAAAACGACACCTGAACACGGGAATCAAACTCGGGACCTTTGGCTTAATACGCCAATGCCCTAACCACTGAGTTACCCATCATGATACAGTTGTAATTGTACTGTTGGCAGCAAAAAGCCAACTACCGAGTTTTCTGATAGCTTGTGTTCTTGATCACACATATGTAGCTGACAATTTCCGCACGTCCATCACAGACTCTATCTTAAAATATGAGTGAAAAATGGCCCAGAGTTGCTGAGTATGGGACGATTCCTGGATATTTCAGTGTAAGAGCATTGACGTACTAAGCCAAAGGTACCGGATTTGATTCCCGTGCCCATGTGTCAATTTTTAATTCTCAGAATATGAATTTCTTATTTATTTAATTATTATTTTATTACCAATTGAAATGCATAGGCCTCGGAGATTTTACTATGTGTACCTATCTGAAATTTATTACTGGTATATTATTATTATTATTATTATTATTATTATTATTATTATTAGTACCGCGTCTTACTACCCGATCGGGTTATACGCACTTACGCTAATGTGTAATGGTAGGATGATTGTGAGTTGAAATGGAGAACCTACAGTTTAACGTGGGATCCGAACCACGGTGTAGGCCTGGCATTCACACATTCACAAGCTGTGATTAATACTCGTCTTATCAGAGGTGAATTAAGGGTTTTGTTATCAGATAAATCTGTACCGGGACTAAGGATTGAACCCCTGACCACCAGCAGAGAAGTCTGACACCTTATCCCTATACTGCCAGGTCATATTTCCTGGTGTAACTTTATTAGAAGTTACCTAGGTAATTATTATGAGTGTATTGCCATTATACTTAGGCATGTTATATTAGAGTTTAAACTCAGACACTAAGAAAGTGGTTGATCGAGCTCGAACCCCAGTTGGACGTATTAAATTTAAAAATAAACAAGATTGATGTTCATTGTTATCTCCAAAACATGTTTTGTCGACAGTATACTGCATAATAATAACCACAAGATTGGTATATTTGTATTGTAAAGAGACGTTGATGTCTGAATGCATTTGACAGTCGATACTTCAGCGTTTACCCTTGGATTGCTAAATATGACATCTTTCTTGCTGCCATTCATTTTTGAAGGATGTATTGACTATTTTTATAAATAATTACTTGTTAGCAAGGTTTGCAATAGATTGTTAATTTACGAGGTTTTAAGCCTGCCAAAGACAGGCTGATTTTAACAACACTAACCAACCAAAAAAACAGTACCTTCGTTTGGTAGACGCATGGAAGGCTAGGTTTTGTTAAATTGTTCTTTCTTGCACGCAGGGTCTTACTATCATTTCGGGTTATATGCACATGTACTAGTTAAACTAATGCATTAGGAATGAGTAAGGAGGAATTTACAGTAAATACCCACATTTGTGTGAATTTACCGGGGAAAACTATTTGAACCTTCATTACACACGACCAGGATTCGAACACCAATCTCCCCCTCATCGGGAGTCTAGTCTATTGCAAAAGTAACGCTTTAGACCATGTGGTCACCGAAGCGGGTGGTAAGAGTGTCATTAATACCATACACATTATTTGTAAAGATACCCGCTTCGGTGACCGCATGGTCTAAAGCGTTACTCTTGCAATAGACTAGACTTGCCAATGACGGGGAGATTGAGGTTCAAATCTCAGTCGGGTGTATTAAAAGTGTTTTTTCCAAAATAGTTTTCCTCTCTCTCCACACTAATGCGGGTACTCTTCCTCTTAATATACCCTTCCAAATCCCTAAAACCATTAGCGTGATTAGTACATAAGCGTGTAAACTGAGCGTGTAGTAAGACGTGGTGCTCATAATAATAATAATAATAATAATAATAATAATAATAATGAATAAGACCTGAAGATAATAAAGCTTGACTATATTGGTGATGGTGCTATATTGTCTTGGTTATATGTTAAGCATGTGGAATGTGCACATGTGAAACTAGATACAATAACAATCCTTGTCCGTGCTCTAGAGCGTGCTGCTACTGTTCAAACTGATTTAGTTGTCACAGGTAGGAATAGGCAAGGTACAACAGATGTGCATTTTGGTCGCGCGGTTTGTGGAGTACATACATCAACCGAACTAGGTTCAAAAAATGTCCTGGTAAAGTTCATTAAAGTTGTTCAATGCTCTGGTCCAGAGTTATCGTTAAACAAACATACAGACAGATTTACAGGCAGAAAGGTGAAATGCCAATTGGTCAAACTAACACGGAATCTCGTTACACTCGGACAAGTATACCTACTTTATTTTAGTACAGCCCATAACAAGAGTATCCCAATGTAAAATAAAACAAGAGCTACTAGGTTTGTCATTCAAGTAATAAGTTAAATCATAAAACTATAGATTTTTCGGAACTATCGTAACTATTTAAAGATACAAGACATTGAGGAGATTGTTGGGTTGAAACTTGATATTTTTAAAAAGTGCTTACAAGTATACAGAAGTGCTAAACGAGTTTTCTATTATACTTGACGGTCAAAATTCAATATAAAACAATTTACTTGGAGCAATGAAAACTGTCACGAAACTGGTGAAGGCTACACTGTAGTGACAAGACATTGAGATCAGAATATAGATTCTCTGTTGTTTTTATAAACGGATTCCAGTAAAATTGGCCCACTCGTAGTCCTCCATTTAGTACATACGCTTACTGGTACCGTTGGGCACGCGGACAAAGTTGGCACCACCTTGTAAAGTTTGTTGGTGATATTAAAGACTGGGTTCGAACCTCAGCCGGATCTAACATAGACCTATATTAACTTAATACAGCTGGATATAGTTTAGGGTAGGGGTTGGCAACCTGTTCGGGCCCCAATAGACTAGCAAATCAAAGGTCCTACGATTATCCATTGTTTCTTTAATCTAATTTTGAATTTTCCACCGTCAATACCTCATATTTTTTCCATAAATTCACTCTTTCCTCAGTATTTATTTCCTCTTCTCCCTAAAAAAGAAAATAAATAACTAATAAAATGTGTACTTTATCGAACTCCCTTCGTTTCTTACAAATATTATAAAGTTGCACAATATTATTGTTGAACTATTAGGCTATGAAACATGAAAAGTGGATAGCTGTGAAAACCAACTAGTAGCCAAAGGGAATATTTCCGGATGATTTCCATTTCCACTGCAGCATAATTGAGTTGATTAAAAACAGAATGAGCTTCCTGAGATTTATCTCAAAATTACAAGGAGAAAATTAGTGGCTATGAGCTCGAATAGACGTGCCACAGTGCACGCTAGTAGTTAGTATTAGTACCGATAGAGGTATGAGCTATTGTAGTCTGAAATACTGTGCATTTAAATGCTAAACATTTGATTCCTGCTTATATTTGATAGTTAATAACAAATTAACTACAAATGGGAACCTTTTTATGGGGATACATTTTAGCGCACACATTTTTTTTTGTACTGACCAAACAATACAATGTTTATTTTAAGTATCCCGGTTATTAGAATAATATAGTATTACTATTTCTAACCCATACATGGATGATAGCGTAGTAATAATAATAATTGGTCGCGCATTTTACTATCACAACGGTAACATTGGAGCTCTGGGGAAATAACATTGTACTTCTATCAGAGCTATGGTTGGTTGGGGGAGTAATAAAGAAATGTGTGCTAGTCAAGGATAATAACTTGGTTAGAGTAAATGGTATCTCATTTGAATATCACCGTGGCTTCTAATCTGGCAATATATTGGACGTAGCTGTAACCTGTATATCCCATTCAGTAGAGCATTGACTCGTTAGCATGAATGTTCATGGTTCAGGCTACAATTTTCAAAATATAAAACATTTGAGTATATCTATATTTTCGCTCATCATGGTCACTGATGAAATCATCCTCTGTAAATGTATGTGTACCTGTGTGTGTGTGTGAATGCCAACTTAGTCGTAAGGGGTTAATAAATTCTGCTGTGGGCTAATCCCTGGGAATGGAAACTCGAGAAAGCAGCAGGCGATAAAAAAAAGGTGTAAAAAACAGCTATAAAATCTATATAGTTTTCTCAGTAGACAGCATGTCTTGTAACATATGACTTGCGGTCAGCTCACCAGACTAACTGGTTCCAGCCTCATCTTCATTACAAGGACAGAGCTACGGTCTCCTCTTGTTCAGGGTCACTGGAGGGTTCATTCAGTAATGACCTTTAAATATAAATCCTAAATAATTACAGATACGTTTAAATACACCACTAAACGATCAAATACTTAAAAATATTATTTCATTAATCTAGGCTATATATAATGGTTTATAATTTTCTTTTAATCGACATTAATTTAGGTCCTACCGTAACCAAGAGTGCTTCAGCCCTCAGATTAATTGTCTGTTTACCCCTATGAAAGTGAAAAACTATAAAAATAAATTTAACTTTGGTATGATCAGAGAAAGTAGTCCAATAAAATTACGTGAATTGAAGGACTAATAACTCAAAATTATAATTTTCAAAGCAAAAACCGTCTTGAAAAACGTAATTTTAGATATAGATAGTACATAAATGGATAAAACAACTAAAGTCAGATCGCTATGAGCCGTTGGGAAGCAAGGAGAGGGGTAAGCAGAGGTGCATTGGGGGATGGCTTCCCCCTTACCCTTCATCGGCTAGAAAATAATAAAACATCTTGAAAGATATTCCTCATTGTTGTAAAAATTGTACTTCTATATACTACGTACGGCCAACAATGACGGAAGAATGGCTACATGCTACATGCTACATCATAATGTTCCGGTAGAAGTGGACAAGATTGTTGATTTTTAGCGCCATGTCTTACTATCGGTTCAGGTTGTACGCATATGTACTATTTACGCTAGTAAGTTAGGGATGAGTAAGGTTGAATTTAGAGGAAATGCACCAGTCTAACACGAGAGTGACGCCCTATAACATGAGGCCACTAAAGCAGGTACCAGCTTGTTAACAGTTTAAAAAAAAAAAAAAAAAANAAAAAAAAAAAAAAGTTAGCGCAACATCTAAGTAATATTAATGTCTGGTCCCATGCAATGTGATCTGGTAATGTTTGGAGATCTTCGCTAAGTATCTTCCTATGTTGATCCTACTATACATAATCTGAGCAGTTGTTAGCAAAACCACCCAAGAGGAATAGAGTTATGTAAATGGTCTAGTGGAGAAGGTTACTGTTCATATCACCAGCAAGTGAGTCTTCTAAACGTGATCATGCAAGATGCAAACTTCCCTCTGAGAGCGTTATTATGCAACACTTTCAGATGAACCTTCTCTCCTTGTGTTGCAAGCCCGACGATAGGTCAAACCTTTCTCAAAGACGAAGCGACTGAGACTAAACACAAATCAAGCAGCTTGTGTACTCAGACACACAACTTGTACAGGTAACCTGGACACTCTCTTAGGAGGTTTTATTTGGAATGTTAAATAAAGGTTCAACATCAAGTTTCAGGCTAACTAACTTTGCTATTAGAGTTGTACTTTCCCAAAATGTTCTTTCATTTAAAATTAATCGATAAAGTGGTATTCTTCTTTTGCCGTTTATTTTATTATTATTCCCTTCATAGACCAACTTATATCAACACACAGCCTATAAGCCAATTTATTTGCACCGCGTCTTACTACCCGTTCGGGTTATACGTTTATGTGCTAATTACGAAGAAAGTTATATCCAGAAGAAGTGTACCCATAGTTGCGTGGAGAGCGAGTGGAAAACCATTTGGGAAAAGCCACCCGTAGAGATTCGAACCTCAATCTCTCCGTCATCGGCAGTCTAATCTACTGCGAGAGTAGTGCCCCAAACCATGCGGCCACCAAAGTTGGTCTAGAAAAGGTCTAACGTCTAATTCTCCTGCCGTAGATTCTTCACTGTGAAAATAAATGCCTCAATTTTAACAATCTTGTTGGCATTCCGGGAATCAAACCTGGGGCTTAGTATAAACATGCTCTACTGATTGAACTATAGCGTCGAATATATGTCAGTTCATGATAAGGCACCTATCAAACTTTTGTAGAGCATAAATCATTTGAACAATTTTCCTCAAATTTAGTATTTTTTGAGGTTTAACTAAGACCCAGATAATATGGACAAATAAAGAAAATATTGCTCAACACAAAAGCAGAGCATTCCTTCAAAGTATGTTAGTACTATTTTTGTAAATGAATCATTGCTATCAAATCTGTGAGTACATTAGACAAATGCCTATATTTCCGAATAATATCCCAGTGAGTTATGTTAAAATATACGTTATGTTTAAAATATATAGTACGCAACAAAACGTATCCTTTTTCATCCATGGGACAACACTATTATAATTTTATTGGTAGTAAAAGTGGTCTGGAACACTTTAAAACTTACTGTTGTGTTATAAATGATGATCAGTCAAGGACTCGTAATAAAATGTTAGTAAGGTTGTGTTATAAAGACCATTGATATTTTACTATAGTCTAGTCACTACAATATTATAATAGTGCTACATCATTAGTTGCAAGCACAAATAAGTGTAAATTTGCTAGTTTTGTACAGCTTGAGTAATTGTATTTGATATTTGTATGGGAAATATAAATGAGGAAATCTTTTAAATTCACAATCAATACCACTGCTCAGGATGGTGTTGGTGTTAGGTAGGCCTATTTGGTGGTGTTTTGTTCCAAATACACGTTTAGTTTAGTATGTGGCGATATAACTCTCTGTCTAGGAATTACAATCTTTATCACTAGATCATTAAGAGAAACTGGTATCACGAGGTCTCATACATCAGACTCGCAATCTAATTACTGGATTGTCGATGAGGTAGAGGCCAAGGTTTAAATTTCGGCTGTGTGCGTTTCCATATGTGAGCTACCATTGTCATTTTACATTCATTCTCCACTCTAATGCAAGTGCACATCCTTTTAAACTACTTTCCCTACTCTTACCTTTTTGATAAAGCCGTTAATAGCCCTTCGAGTTAAACTAACAAAAAATTATTTGTAAAATATACTAATATAACATTGATTATTTCATTCAATAAGAGAGCAAATATTATTTTTGACGGGTTTATCTGCTCTAAATGAGGACAAATAATCACAAAAGACTACCCAAATATTTTATAAACGGATTGTTTTAAAAATAATGATTTTAATCAGTTAGATCCTCGGAGAAGTAATGCCATAAATAATCCAACATAATTTATGCCAGTCGTTATAGTGGCAGTTTACGGAACACAATAACTACATGCGGGGACGTGAAGTGTTCCACGAAGCTCTAAAGAAGCCGCGAAACGAAACAGACTTTTGAGACATTAATTTAATGGCGTGTTTCTTGGTCACTCACCTCTTAGCTTTTTCAAAAATGTCAGAAGTTAATCTGGAAATATAGAGTGTGTGGGGAAATGCATGTGCGCACAAAGTTAACATTTCCTCTTTTTTACGTGAAGTTGTCTGATCTGATATCTTATATATATATATATATAAGGTTTATTTATATTTATATATATTAGGTTTATTTATATATATACATATATATACCTTATATATATTAGGTTTATTTATATTTATATATATTAGGTTTATTTATATATATACACATATATAACTTATAAATATCAGGTTTATTTCCTTTGAATAATACTTTATGATATTCAAGGATTCAAAAAAGTTTCAAGTTCAATTTTTTTAATTTGGGTTCTTATTTCTTTTTTAGATCCTCAGCACATTATTAAAGGACAAACCTAAATGATATAATACAAACCAATAATGTTTCAGTAAAATGAATATAACTTAAGATTATAGCAAAGTGAACCATCATTTATATAAAAACCCTAATGGTATCAGGCTTCACTTTCAAAACAGACTGGACCACCAATTACAGGAACATTAGGGTTTGAATCCCAGTCGAATGTCCTGGTGGTGATTTTTCCTAAATGGTTTTCCACTTTCCCGGTACGTCAAATGTGGGTACATTTTCTCTAAACTCAAACTTCCATACCATTAAAATAGTAGAGTAATTAGTTATGCATAAGCGTATAATCCAAACGGGTAGTAAAATGCGGTAACAAAAAAGTAATCATTTTATATCCAAGTTAATAATTAATGTGAAAAAATTCAGCATGTCTGAGATATGAATTTTGGATTAGAAAATGAAAATTAAGTTCCAAGTTTCCGACTTCAGGAAAAAGGAATTAGCCGCATCTCTAGTATGTTGATCTAAACAATTATTTTTCATCCTCAGTTCAATAAGGAAAGTTGTGCTGAAAATATTCTGGTAGATATCAACAAATAACAAGCGCATTAGTTACTATTAAAATTACATTATTTACGTTTGAATAAATTAAAATATTAATGCACATTTCGGACCAATCTGCAATATTATTTAAATTGTTCACGATACCATAAAAAACAAAGAATTAATACACCATCTTTAAGCTTTTTCCCAAAATTAAAGTATTTCGTTTTTCATTTGCTATGTAGGACATTAATTTCATTTTTCAGTGTGTATTACCAGAATAGTCTCTTCTGCGTGAGCGCTTTTACTTCGCTGAAACGTTTGACATATTTTTTTTAAACCATGCGCACGTTTAATGACATATTGTTTTAATACGAGTACTATGTCTCAAATTGGTAATCTATCTCATATATATATTGATCTTAAAACAAATAGCTTATAATCGAGCTAATACAAACAAATTTATTTTATGATTTTAAAATGTTATATTTATTTTACCTTACTATGTTTAATCTTTGACATACAGTATACGTGTCGACAGTTGAAAGATTAATATATTGTTGTTTAGTCAATATATAATACGATACGTTCAAGCTTTATGAGCTCTAACAGACGTTTCCTGTCGCAATTCGACTATCCGTGAGAAATAAAGTGGATCCGCAATTATCCTAAGTATGTTAACAACCATCATCTCGGATACCGTGAAATTAAGTTTCTATAAAGGCTATAGTTCTTTTCTCGGGTTAAATGGCCAGTTTAGTAGCAGAAGAAAGCTTCCCCCATCGATATCCAAATGAGCTCATTGCTGCCTAAAATAAATTCAACACATCACGCTTAGCTTTTTCAAGGTGAGAACCATTTGGTTAAAGTGTGTTTGGATACAATTTTGGCGCAGAGCTCTTTGATTTCTTATGTGGTTTCAATTCTAATCTTCAACTGTCCTCTCATCTACGCCAAATTCTAAATGTTTTTATTTCATGTATTGTCACCTGCTCATTTTATTTATCGCTAATAGCGTTTCATTTCCATTGATACAACCACTCTTTTACGTCTTGAATAAACCTTATTGTATCTATCTCCGCTTAAAATGTGAATATTTATTGCACAACACACTTTCACAACGTCAAAATCTGCACTAGCAATGTCAACAACCGTAGTTCACATGTAACAGTTTAGTCGCACCGTACACGGGACGAAAGATAAACAACAGCAAGCTCGCCTCATGTTGGCTGTGTGCTGCACGCCACCATAGCTGTTCCGTGACCTTGACACTGCGTGGGTCTCGGTTAACAGAAACCTCTGTTAGTGGAGGTAAGGTTTATCAAGGCTTTAATTTGTTTATAGTGGATAGCAACCACCTAATGATTTCCGCACAGGATGATCGAAGTTTCAGAAGTTTAATGTGTTGTATAATTTGTATTTAACCATATTGGAATTTTCAAAGTCACAATAAAAACGGAATTTAGGCTTAGTCATGAACAAAGTTGAAAGTCAAAATAGCATAATTCATCGTGTTTGAAAACTTTTCTATCCGAGAGTATTCATATAAAAGTTACTACACATGTCATGCCAAGGAAAAAGGGAAGAACTTTGGTTATCTACCGTCATAGGAATTGAAGTTATCTATGATCAATTTGAGACCCAGGATCCTGTGTTTCTAGCCTCGTTCTAGCAAGAGTCTGCAGGGGAAGTTGTCCTCTAGATGGACGTTATTTATCGCAGTGGTTAATCCCCACCACAAACAGCTCTTTTCCTGCCTCTAACTTGCAGGTGGCTGTGGCCTGCGCAGGACTGGACAAGTTGAGGAGGTCACCGCACAGAGGTCATCTAACCTGCTCCCTGGTGGACATGGACCCCATCTCAGCTCAAAAACATTCAGGATTCAGCTTTTAAATCACTGGAATAGTCGAACCAAAATTCCTAAACACCCAGAAAATAATTGGATTCATAACATTCCTTGGTTGGTAAAGATGTCCGGAAATAGGAAAACACACAGGAGGAAAATACAAATTACAATACATTTTTCTTGTGGCGTGCCCTACTAAATGTCATTATTTGATTCACAATAAGCCATTCTACACTCCTTCTATGCTAGTTATCTTTCGTTTCTCGGACAACTAGCTATTAATGATCAACATAAATGACTGAATATTTGGACTTTTCAGAGTGGAGAATGTCAACTTTTAAACCATGTCTACCTATATATATATATATATATATGAAGCGTGTACGGAAAGTAAAGATACAATTACCATTACCAAATGTTTTTAACTAAACTTATACTGGAAACTACTTACATATGGATAAGTTTACAATTACATATACTTACCGCCATTGTCCAAACACTTATTAAGCTTGAGAACCAGGCTATGTATCCCCAAGTCATAAGAATCTGCCACCTGTCCTTTAAATCATGTAATGACTTCTTTAACCTCATCATCATCATCATCGATATTTTTTCTTCAGCCAGATGTTTCTTAAGGTGAAGAACCAAGTGTAAATCGCTAGGCGCGAGATCTGGACTGTAGGGTGGGTGATCCCAAACATCCCATTTGAAACTGTCGAGCAACTCAGTGGTCGCACGCGCGGTGTGGGCCCGAGCGTTGTCTTGGAGCAGTCAGATGCCATCAGTCAACATTCCCCTCCGTTTGCTCTGAATGGCCCGTCGAAACCATCTCAGGGTTTCACATTATACATTGGCACTAATTGTTGTGCCAGTAGCCATAAAGTCAACCAGGAGAATACCTCTGCCGTCCCAGAAAACTGTAACTATGATTTTTTTTGCTGAAGTTGATTGTTTTTTTGTTTTGTTTTGGGAGAATGAGTATGGCTCCATTGCAATGACTGCTGCTTCGATTCAGGAGTGTGGTGATAAACCCCTGTTTCATCCCCGGTCACAATATAATTCAAAAACTCATCTCCATCCTCTGCGTAACGAGTGAGAAACGGGAGCGTGGAACCCATACTTTTTTTTCTGTGTTCGTCCGTTAACATTTTGGGCACCCAGCGCGCGCACAACTTTATGTAACCTAATTTTTATGTCACGGCTTCATGAATCATAGTCTTAGACACTTCAGGAATAATGTCATACAACTATCTTATCGTCAAACGCCGATCTGCACAAATTTATCTTTCAATTTTTTAAAAGAAGGTCTTTGGAGATCAAATATGGGTCTACCACTCCTTTGTTCATCGCGAACGTTAGTCCCTTCTCCCGAGAACTCACGGCACCACTTCATCACATTTTGTTGATTCATAATGTCACTATAAACAGCAGAAATTTGTTTGTGAATTTCCGCTGGGCGTTTACCTTCTGCGTTAAGAAAACGTATCACAGAATGAACTTAACATTTGGCGGGATCTTGGACTGACGCTGCCATTTTAATAACGTGTTACTCGAACAGAAACTATTCTCGTACTACCAAATAAAAGTGAAAGGAGATCCAAAAGGATCAAGGCCAAAGCCAGTATACTCACAACAAGAAGTTAAACTCCCCCTAGCGACATCGACACGATGTATCTACTTACCGGACATGCCTCATATATATATATATATATATATATATGTGTGTGTGTGTGTGTGTTTAGGCTAATAGAAAATAGTTTTCCGTTCCTTCAGTCGTGTATTGTTAAAGGTTTTGTCCATATTTAAACTAAGAGAAAAATCTGTTTGGTGGACTAATATTTCAGGTACCTGGGCTGCCCCTCTTAAAACACTTGAATTCGAGCAGACTCAGCCGTGGTCTCAGACACCGGCCAAAATCCTTTGAGGCTAACTGGTCCGAATGCCACTCACTAAAAATGCGACTTAAAGTACAAGCAGCCTTTGCATTAAATCAGCATATTATTAGTTATGATTGATTTTTATTTGAGGTTTAGTTAACTATTCATGTAATGGATGGTTTGGTCCATATGTGCCAGACACAGACCTTGTACCCATGCCATTTTAAGGGGCAAGTTAAGATGGCCCGCAAGGCTCCCACGCTGTATGAAACAAACATTCGTAGGGGCAAGTTAAACTGGCCCGCTATGTAGAGTAGATTAAACAATATCTCCCGTTGACCCGTCACGGACTATGTACAGTAGTTATACATTCTCTTCTGTTGACCCGTCACGGACTATGTACAGTAGATTATACATTATCTCCTGTTGACCCGTCATGGACTATGTACAGTAGATTATACATTATCTCCTGTTGACCCGTCATGGACTATATACAGTATATTAGACATTATCTCCTGTTGACCCGTCAAGGACTATATACAGTAGATTATACATTATCTCATGTTAACCCCTCACGGACTATGTACTGTAGATTAGAATCGCAATCACCCTCTTTGGTGGTCGCATAATCAAACGCGTCACTTTCGCAATAGACTGGACTGTAAATGAAGGGAAATTGGGGCTTGAATCCGGTTCGGGTATACTGAGGATGTTTTTCCTAAATGGTTTTTACCTCGCAAATTTAGATACACTTAATCTCAATTCAATCTTTCTCATATCTAACTCATTAGAGTAATTAGTACATACGCGTATAACCCGAATGGTTAGTAATACGTAGCGCTTACAAAATCTAGAAAACTGAATACATACGATATTGAATTATTCAAATAATATACTTAAATTTGGTCAAAGTTGAGAGCAAATGATCTTTACTTTCTCGTATCAAGAGAAAGTATGGTAATACTGAATAACTAATTATATCGATATTTTAGTGAATCTCTACGTTTTATGAGAACTCGAACCCAAAAAAATCGAATTTTACAATTCTGTCTGTGTCTGTCTGTATCTGTCTATGTCTGTCTGTTCGTGTCTGTCCCTATCCACGGATCCTAAAAAGTTTAATGGATTTAATTCAAACTTGAGTTTAGACTTTTTAGGGATATGCCTTGGGATATTTTTTTCGTTTTGACCATAAATCACTCAAATTAATGGTGGTTTACTGAGAAGTGATTTTAAAAAATTCGAAATATTTTTAAACGGCTTTAACAATTTTGTTTAATATAAATCTACACCCATCGGCAGTGTTTTACATGACAAATAAAACCATATATACTTGCCTTATTCAAGGGAAAATTCGTTTAAGTTAATTTACTGAGTTTTTTTTTAAAAAAAAGGCTTTAACATTGTGGTTCGAAATGGGTTTCTGTTAAGGTGTTTTACATTATAAATAATCATATATATATACATAATTTTCATAGGGTGACCTGGTTATCTAGGGCTAAGATGTTTGACTTCTGTGTTGGGGGTCTGGGGTTCAATCCTCGGTCCCAACTAAAGATTTATCTGATTGCCAAACTCTTCCTTCACCTTTGACAAAACGTGTATTAATCACAACTTGTGAATGTGTGGAATTCCAGGCCTCCACCGTGGTTCGGATCCCACGTTATACTGTAGGTCCTCCACTTCATCTCACAATCACCCTACCATTACTTATTAACGTAAGTGCCTGAACGGGTAGTAAGACGTGGTGCTAATAATAATCATAATAATAATAATAATACATTTTCATTTTATAGTAATTTACTGATGATTGATTTTGTCAATTTTTTTTTTTGACAAATTAGTGTAGTTTACAAATTTAGATATTATTGAAAATTTGAAAATTTGTAATTTGTTTGAAAAAATTTAGTAAATAGGTTTGAAATGTATACATAAAAAGTCTTTATTATGATTAACAAGATGAAGTGTTTATTTTTATGAGTAAAACTTACTTAAAGGTAGTTAACTTAAAACCTATTTTTGAATATTTTCTTCGAAGCTATGACACACAATATGATAAAGTGTGTGCGATTGTGACGTACCATTTGTTTTTATATATTCTAAAGCTATCTACAGTAGCCCCATGGCTTCTTTGGTGCTGACTGACAGCTCACAGCTTTGAAAAGTTACCAGACCAAATTATGTATCCCTACGATCGAACCAAATAATCTGCAAAAACATGTGTTTAGCAGCTGTCATTTTTGATAGTCAAAATTTAGGTATATACCTAAATGTTGACTGTCAGAAGTCAGCTCTAAGCTGTCAATCAGCACCAAGGAAGCCCTGGGGCTACTGTACCAACTATATTTCCACTATAAAGGTAATATTGTTAATGTTACCTTATAGGTAAGTCTAAAGCCCCGTCCAGATTTGAAGAGAACAGCGAACAGAACAACGAACACGAACATGTTCGCGACAAGTGTGGATGATTTTCCGAACAGAACATTGTAACAAAATGTGTTCGTTGTTCTGTTTGGCCTCGATCCACCAGTTGTCGGTGTTTACCCGTCACATCAAAGGATGTTCGTTTTCGATCTTGTTCTATAAGTATATAAGTTACATCTGGAATCCTAAATATTTAAATCACTATAATAGAATAAGAAACAGGATGTGTGGAGGAGATTGGGGCCGTGATGGACAGGGAATGGGATCGAGTGTGGTCAAAAACTGAAAGTATGTTAGCCACCCTTAGAAGGGATAAAAATAAAATAAAAATAAGATGCCATCGACACAGGAAAAGTTAAAAAATCATAAATATATAAACGATTATATATATTACATTTTTTTAGGTTAAATATTTTCTTGACTTCAGTGATCAAAATACGCCCTAAGTATGGTACTTAGGGAGAACTATGAGATAATTATTTTTAACACCACGTCTTACTACCCGTGCAGGTTATATGCCTATATACTAATTAAACTAATGGGTTAGGGATGAGATAGGTTTAATCTAGAGGAAGTGCACCAAAATTTGCGCAGTAAGCTGAGGAAAAAGCCCTTCCCTGCACCCGACTGGGATCGAACTCTAATCTCACCGTCCTCGGCAGTCTAGTATACCACTAGAGTGATGCCTTAGACTTTGCGGCCACCAACGAGGGTAGGGGGAGGGTTAAAGGCATCCTTTTTTTTACCGGATTTTCTGTTATTGTTTGCTGCACCTTTTTTACCTGTTGCTAATTTTCCGGTTGGCATGCCTCGTTTTACTAAAACGACTTAATAGTCTGATTGTTCCCAAATTTTTATTTCCAGAAACGTTAATTTTTGTTTACCAATTAAGAGACGTTGTTTTTAAATTAAGGTAAATTAACTTAATACTTAAGATAATTTGTTTAATTTATTTGTAGCGATCTTTACTTAAATACAATAATTCAATTTTTTTATTGTTTAATTAATAAACACACGAGGGGTTTTGTTATTAAGTTGTTTAATATAATATCTGTTTTATTCGTTAGTAAAAATAATTTTAAAATCCAACCATCGAACCAGGGAACATGCTCGTGAACATGTTCTGTTCAAGTCTAAACACTTGGCCACAGCGAACCGTACAATGAACATGTTCGTGGAAATGTTCGTGTTCGTTGTTCTGTTCTAGTCTGGACGCGGCTTAAATCGAAAATATCGGCTAAGCTATTAGGATTATATATTTGTTTCTATTTTGGAATGTTTAAGATTTATTTTCTACCAAATTTAACTGAAACATCTGGTTGGAATTCTAACCCCGATCTTTAGGTCACAGGAAAATTTGATTCGATGAGTTTGCTACTTAGTCCACGTGCTCATCACTGTGGGTGTCATTCTAGCTTTGGAATATAAGTGTTGGTCACGAATTACTGTAACACCCCGTTAGACCAAATCCCAGCACTCCAAAATTAAGTTTTCGGAAAACAGGTTGTAAAAACAAAGTCAAATGGAATATATATCATTGATTAATAAACTTAAAGTTAAAAGAGATTTGTGATAAAAAGTGAAAATAAATATTGACATGTTGTAATCAACACAATTTGTTTCCCTGTGACTAACAACAATTACAGTAGACCCGCTTCGGTGGCCACATGGTCTAAGGCGCTACTCTCACAATAAACTAGACAACTGATGATGGGAGATCAAGGTTCCATTCCAGTTGGTTGCACTGAAGGTGGTTTCCCAAAATGGTTTTACACTCTCCCTCTCCACACAAATTTGAGTACTTTTTTTTTAAATTCAACCTTTCTTATCATTAACCCATCAGCGTAATTAGTACATAATGAGTAGTAGGACGGAGCGTTAAAAAACAATACTAATGTAAAACTATATGCTGTAAATGTAAAACTACAGTACGTGGTATCCATATGCAAATTTTATAATACTCGTTCTAGTGTAAACTAGAATTGGTGAAAATAGTCTGCCCTCCGCATACCCTACCATATTTTCGCGTCTAGTCCGAACAAACTTCGGTTCCAATTAATTTTGATTATCAAGGTTCTACTGTAGGCCTATTTAGTTTGTAATCTCATATTCTTGTGTATATTTCAGTCATGTTACCCAGATTGTATCACAAGAATAGTGTTGGGTGTTTAGTGTTTGATAGTATTGTCCTAGGCATAGATAATTTGTCAACTGTCTGGACAAAGGACTATAATCTATGATTAGAAAATCCACGTAGAGAACACGTCGAGTTTTGTTCCCACCGAGTAATAAAGACCTTGGAAAGCACACCTGTTCTTCCAGCTCATTCATTCCGACCACAAGTCTCCTCATCTTCACATGCAAATGTTCTCTTGCCAGTAAAAAGACTAATGGTGTTTAATATTCACATTTTATGCAAAGCTCTTCCTACAAGTTCTTTTAACTACACAAGCTTCAGTTTTAAAACGACTTGAAGTTTCTTGCGTTGCTAGAAGATAGGACCGTATCTCTAAATACACAGGCTTCATGTTGGATAGTGTTAGCAGGGATAACATTTCATTTAAATTGTTTCTATTGTGTATTTAATTCAACTGATGATTAATATTTTTGATTTGTTAATGTTGTTGGTTTATTAAACTATACTTACACTATCTCTTTCTCCCTCCCCCCTCTATCTCTCAGTATATATATATATATATATANTATATATAACTATACAGGAAGTAGTACTTAGATTAGTATCCGACCCATGAAACATAAATAAAAGTTCATGTGAATATGAGTCTAGAACCACTTAGTTTTTGAGGCAGGAGGAATTTTATCGTTTAATTAATAAGCAATCCAGCTGAAGAATTAATAGAATTAAAAAAAAAAAAGAAATCTTAGCAAAAACAGCCAAAAACATAAGAAGATTGAACATTTTGTTACAAATATTGTTCAAAATCCTGCTTTGTCATGCTTTGTCTTATTCTGTTAAATATACCTGGAGTGTTGAGTATTTGCTACCATCCATTTACAATACATTCTCTTAAGATTCGGATGGACACCTACTATATTAGAACGGTGAAGTCGTATAGCCTTTTTTTTATCAAAGACTATACAAAATAGCAACATGTGGTTTTTTGTATTATAATTAACTTGTAAATTTAATATGAACTATATTAATAAAATAAGTTACAAGTTAATATTTACTTTGTTACAATAAGACATAATTTTGACTAATTAAAATTGAATCAAACATTAAATACAAGAATATAGTTTTTGAAGGTATCATATTGTTTTAGAGAATAAGATAATGTTCTATCATGCACGATGACTATTTAAAATACAATGACTTGAACCAAATTTGGTACTTTAAAATTAAATCATACCTAAATTGTTGAAAAAGTTCAGCCATTTCTTGCTAGATGGCTCTGTTATTCGAACCACCTCTCCATCTCCCCTCCCCAAACCCTTTTTGGCATTATCTATCTTTCAATTTTTTATTATAAGGCCATCTACTCCCCATTTCCTCGCCCCATTTTTATCCTGTTCAGGTAAAACCCGTGACTTGACACTAATTGTCTTTCACTTTATTACTTCTATTACCTCCAAACCTGAGTTATTGAAAATGTTCCCCGTGGTGTATTTGCATGATTTATATGATTTATGTTAAAAGTTGTTTCATAAAGTAGTCGCGATTATGTTTAGCTTATACATAATTTGCATAAACAATGTTTCTTCGATTAGATAAAACCTATTTGTATAACAATTGTTTTATAAGAAGAGGTGAAATTGCTTACACCCGCCTTTGTGGAGCAGTTAGCTAACGCACTATTTCGTGTAGAGCTAGACTGCCGGGGACGGGGAGATCTAAGTTTGAATTTCGGTCTGGTGAACTGGGGGTAGTTTTTCAAATGTTGTTTTCCACGCAAATGTGGGTTCACTTCCTCTAAATTCGACCTCCCCAATTCCTAACCCATTAGCGTAATTAGTTCTTAAGCGTGTAGCCCGAGGGGGTAGTAAGACGCAGTGCTAAATAGTTTTTTTTTAAATTGCTTTTTCTAAATACCTTTATTCATGTTTTATAGACAAAAAAGACCTTTTCGTGCTTGCAGCAGGATTAATTTTGAATATATAAAGATTCAGGGGTGCATCCAGGAATTTATTTTTGGGGAGCGGGCCATGTGTGTCAAAGCTATTATTACCGTCCCCTGAAAATTGTCATCAAATTATTTTAATCTAAGACTTCTTTATTTTAAAAGAAGTTACATTCACATGCACACACGTATATACATGTTTTTAAAAAAGGGTTCAGAAATTATGAATATTGTTGTGCATATTAAAATGAGTAAAGGAATCTTAATGATGTTACTTGTGTCGATACGTCAGTAAACTCCAATAATAATAATAATAATAATAATAATTGTTATTATTATTATTATTATTATTATTATTATTATTATTATTATTGAGTCTTAGAAAAAATAGGTTCACAAACCAACTCACATAAATTTAAGGGCAATTTCGTATTTTTGTAATAAAAAAATAATGTCACGGTGCACCGCATAGACTTTCTTTCACTTTTATCTTAAAAATAGACATTTACTAAAAACTTGTATGATTTGTGAATCGAAATAATAGGTGTATACATTGTTGTAGAAACACTACAACAAAGATCATAAATGAAATAATACTCACCATTACGCACTCTATGGCAGTAGGAACTAGGAATACTGTTACAGAACAATTTAGTAAAGAGAAACATCTTTATCATACAAAGAGCATAAGAATCAAATTCATTTTCAAAGACCGGGCTTAAAATTTATATAGTCTATATTTGTTTATAGCACATAACATTTTAGTTTTATAAAAATATATAAAAAAAAATATGTTTACCTATAATAGTACTTCAACTTTACAACGATAAGTTATTATTTCAAATAGTTGTGGGAAATGATGAAAATTGGCACGTTTCTCTCGTGTAAGGTACCCTCAAATTTATGTTCATTAGCAAATAAAAATGTACATCTTGTTCGTAATGATAAACAGTGTTCAGATATAAAATTAATTCAAACTCGTTAGAATGAGTTTTAATAAAATTGATTTATTCTCTTTTTCCTTTCAATAAACTACCCTTAAATTTAGGGTTAGACATTTAATTCCAAAAACTCCTCGGGAGGACCATATGAAAACCCAAGATACCAAACTGTAGCCCAATCTGATAAATATTTTCGAATCCATCCCAAGATACAGACAGACAGACAGACAGACAAATGACATCGCGAAAACTACTTTGTTCCAGGGGGTCATGAAACGTCAACATTTATCAAAATATCGTGTTCAAATTTGTTGACGATAACAATACTTTCTCCCCGAGGTGTCGAGAGAAAGCAAGTATTTGTTTACAAAGCTTAGCTACCCGTAGCGGTGTTCTAGCCGTTGCTTGCTGTTGGTTTGATCACCGTTGATGGGGAGGTCAAGGTTCGAATCTCGTCTTCGTGAACTGAAGGGGGTTTTCCCGTTAAATATGTATGCATTTATCTATATACCTTTAACGGTGTTCCACAAGTAATTATCACTTTGGTTTTCCCATCTTCACTCCACGCAAATGGGAGTTCACCTCCTCTTAGCTTCCTTCTTCATCTTTACCCAATCATATTAAGCCGTTAGTAATCTGTGTGCCGAACGTAGTAACAAAAATGAAAAAACTTAGTTCTAGATGGTTTATAATCATATTATAATAATAAATTTATGATTTAGAATTCAAACATGGTTTACAAAAAAATTTTAATTCAGTTTTTTAAATCTTAAAATGCAATGTTCTTGTTAGTATGGAGTTTAAAAATGTTATCAGTAGGGCTTATTTGTAACGTGAGGTAGGCGTTAAGTAAGTAAATTATATTTCATAGAAATAAAATTTAACATGTTGGGATTTTTCGCATAACTTTGGCCACCTTTTAAAAAAAAAGATATTTACAATATTTTTTTATCGGGTTATCACCAAGAACAAAGTGTGGTTTTCACTTTGGTTTTTCTATCTTAAGTACAAACAAATTGTGGTGCACTTATTTTAATTCTAGCTTCCTTATACCATATACTTAAATAATTAGCGAAAGGAGCAACTGTAAAAATTATGTTACTGAAAAAACAAAAATAAATGACTATATATATTTTTAAATATAGGGGGGAAAATATATTCTTAGATATTTCTACAGTAATAAATAAACTAAATAAAAAATTTACAATTTACTGTAATTAATGATTTCCTACGGTAACTCAGAAAAATTATACTTTGACAGGGATTCAAGCCCTTGCCCATTGACTTTAGACGTCGTTCTACAAAACCCCCAGATGTGGCTCAAAACTCGGCATCACTCCTTGGAGAGTTTATCGGTGATAGCTTCTCTTTTGTTGAGTAGAGTAGTAAGCAAAAAGGTTGAAAGGATTAGGGGGGGGGGGGGGGGGTCTTTTGTTGAACAAAAAAAAGATAAGAAACCTTGAAGGGNTTAATTAACTCTAAATTATGTAAAAAGTCATGGATGAAGGTAATTTTTATTTAAAGTAATATAGGTAGAGTATCCTTTTAAGATTCCTCCATGAAGAAACACGCGCTTCTCAGAAATAATGTGAAAAGGATTTCACCTTTAAAATATATTTTTTATACCATATTTCCTGTTAATGCGCTATATCCTGTTAAAAGGAACAACTCCGCAGTATTTGGTTAAGACGCCAATTCCCTATACCAATAAGATGCTAGCCTTCACAACACCTGTCGCAAGGACTCTTTTTATTAGTTGGTTTTTACACTGTTGACGAGGGGATCAAAACGCAAGGGGTATGTCATATATAAACTGTTTGTGCGTATGTTTGAGACGACCCCACGAACACAGCCGCGCATCCGGGTTCCAAACATCCACTTCGAGATCTTCGCCCACGCACAAGTCATAGTCACACACTGGCATTCACAGTCTAACACAGTATAAAATAACTTACATTAATATCACAAGTGTACAGTGATATAAAGCATTTAATTGGAATATGTATAAGTAATTACCAGGTGTCATTTAAGTAAACCGTGTGTGAATAAACAGCCATCAACAGTTTTCTTTCTATACATTTATTAATAATACCGATTTAATTAGTGCTCGATCACGGAGCTATAGACAACCTAAATATCATCACAGCATTATTATATCAGAGAATTAATCCATAGTGTTTAAATCGACGCCCAAAGCGGGGTGATTGATTCCAAAGTGTTACAAGGATGGGGAGAGGGGTTGGCGGGGTGAATTCCATAGTTACTGTACCACAGTATGGCATCTTACTACTATATACTTTTTAATCCAGGTCTTTGAAAATGAATTTAATTCTTATGCTCTTTGTGCGACAAAGATGTTTCTATTTTCCCAATTCTTCTGTAACAGTATTCCTAGTTCATAATGCCATCGAGTGAGTAACGGTGAATATTATTTAATTTATGATATTGTGTGTAGTGTTTCTACAACAATGTATATACCTATTATTTCATTTCACATATCTTAACTCAATCTAACTCAATTCTTTTTATGGAATTTTCCTTTTGATCCTGCTTTTTTTTATGACCCTCACATTAGTGAGTCCTGGATCTGAAAGCTTGTCAGGTCACTGGGATAATTTTTTAAATTTATTTCTTTACACTTTAGACATTATTTTATATTTGTTACTAGATTTGTTCTTGGTTTAAAAAAAAGTGCGATATGCCTCCATCTGTTGATCACAAATGTCAACGCCACCCATTATTTCATAATACTTTTTTACCGCATCAGGACATAGTACATCGATGTAGTGTTTTTATTTTTTGGTCCACCGTCTAACTTCATGTTTAGGAGTTTTACCATAGATAGATGAAGCCATAGCGACCACTTTGGAATCCTTCCAGCGTATCAAGCATACTTTATTATCTAGTCTACAAAGTTCCTCAGTTTCACTACGTCTCATGTTTTTGTCAGGTTTGAAATTAGCATTTTTTACTCTGTTTGTAATAATTGTGCCTGTTCCAAAGATACCCTTTACTTTTAGGCCATCTAAGAGAGGAATGTTTTTTTTAAAGTACCTGTAAAAGTAAATTTTTGAGCTTATGAAAGTACAATCTTCGTCATAAGTTAAACCATTAATATCTGAGTCATCCAATAGATCTAGGGTTGCATCATCATCAAGAAACAAATTATTAGGCAGAACTGAAAGCATAAATTATAACCATTGGGTTTTAAATGGGTTTTTTTACACATAAACACATTTTTAAACGTAATATATTAGTTAAAAGCATAGATTTAAAATTTTCATGGAATTAAATACATCGTTCAGCTAGTGTATTAATAGTGATTAAATAAAAGCAGTTATACATGTCATCACTGCAACATTTACTAATACCACTAATTAAAAGCTAGGAGGCTTCAGACCCTGCCTGACATCACAAAAGTGAGGCTAAAAGTTTCACCACTTGAAAAAGATACAAAATGTTTACCTACATGCAATTTTAATATATCGTTACAGAGAGTAATTCTTTTAGCATGTATCAGATAATTTAGACATATCAAATAATTTAATTTTTATAATATATACATATATTTACCTCTATTAGATGTGGAAGCCCTAGTTTTCCCACAAACTGAACTTTCCAATTAGTACCAAAGAGTGACAACAAGTCGCAGTTCTTAATGGATAGCGTAGACAAAGCAGTTTTTAACCCACAGAATGGTGCTATCCAGGTCTAATCACTTCCAAAGTGTTCTAAGAAAAAGTTACAGCTTATAGACCAACTCATCAAACAAAGTGAGGGTAGGGTCCGAAAGGGATAAATCTGAATCAAGCACGACTTATCAAGGTTGTTGAGTCAGACCTAAACTCTTTGCCCCAAATGTTAGTTCTGACCAAGGTGAATGTAGTTATTATCGACCTAGCTCACTTAGGACAATTTTTCACTTTGGTTATTTTTCCCAGACACCAAACAAATATGGTTCGAAATGTTGAGACGACTGCATTTTATTCCCTCGGGATTATCTCCAAATATATATTTTTCAGACAAACCATCCTTATGAAAATCCTGCAGTACATCCACAAATGGTACAAACAACATTGAGTCAACATGTCGCATGTTACATTGCCTCCTGTTACCTTGGTACGAGGCCGCCTTGACATACAACATCGAGTCAACATGTCGCATGATACAGGTAGCCTCTTGTTGCCTTGGTGTTATCTCTACGAACCATACAAATTATGATAATACTATATAGAAGTTTATTTCAGATTTTATTTTCAAACACCGCGTCTTATACCCGCCCGGGATGTACGCCTATCTACTAATTACTCTAGTGTGTTAATGATGAGGAAGGTTGAATTTGAAGTAGTGTAACTCACATTTGCGTGGAGGGAGAGTGGAAAATCATTCAGGGACTAGCCTATTGTGTGAGTGATGCCTTAGACCATGCGGCCACAAAAATGGGTGTCAGGATTTTAAGGGAAAGTGTACATTTTATGTATTTATAATTAGATTTGTTTATTTATTTTAGCATTTCATTAAACCAGAATGGCTGAGTTGATTTATTAAAATTTTGAAATTAGTAATATTTTCATAACTTTCATAACTCTATGAGTAGTATGTTAAAAATAAATATTGAGTTTACTTTACATCTTTAAAAGCTGTTTGTTGTAGTTTAAGGTGGGGATGAAGGTTACGTGATAAAAGGCCAGTGATTTGTAGTTTTCATAGCAAAATAAATATAATATTGCTCCAGTAGCAACGTTTAGTTTAATTTTCTACACATGTTGATATCACCAGATTTTGAATATCTGTTAAGAATGTCCTGAAATTTAATGAAAACTTTTATCTTAATTTAAAAAAATTATCATTTAGTGCCACTATGCTCATGATAGATATTCAACAACTGTTGATATCACCGTGGTAATACAATTAAACTAAACGTTGCTACTGGAGCAATATTTTATTTATTTTGAACAAAAAAAAGAAGAAGTTGGTGACCTGGTGGTCTAGGGGTAAGGTGTCAGACTTCTATGCTGGGGGCCGGGGTTCAATCCTCGGTCCCGGCACAGATTTATCTGATTACCAAACCCTTCCTTCACCTCTGACAAGACATCTTGTGAATGTGAGGAATGCCAGGCCTCCACCGTGGTTCGGACTCCACGTTAAACTGTAGGTCCTTCATTTCATCTCACAATCACCCTACCATTACACATTAGCGTAAGTGCGTATAACCCGAACGGGTAGTAAGACGCGGTGCTAATAATAATAATAATAATAATAATAATAATAATAATAATAATAATAATAATAAAGAAGTTTTGCTATAAAAACTGTAACAAACCTGACATTTTCTTGCGTCCCCTACATTCCTACCTCAAGGGGGCTGTGGTTCACCTACAACCAAGGTTTCAGATTATTCGGACTCAGGAGACCTATGGAGACGGACCTATGTTTCACTCGTCAAATAAAATCACTGTTCAAATATAACTTTTGAACAAAATTTCTACAACTCTTTTCGAAAAATTTCTAATTAAAAAATATGATCTATCAGTAAGCTATCCTTGATCTCAGACTTATAATTAAAAAATTGAGCTTTCACCATAAACATCGAAATATCAAGTTTGAATAAAATCCATCAAACCGCTTTGACTGTAGTCCCGGGTAGAGATAGATTTATAAGAGCAGCTTTATCGGGAGGGGCATGATGATGGTAATAATGATGTCGGGCTCGAAAATGTTGAGGATTCCTATATTTTATCCAGACGATAAGCTAATAACAGGCTCTTTGTAAACAAGGGGTGATACAAGTGCTTAGGTTATATACTATATTATATTCCTAAACAATGGCAGTAGATAATTAATTTCAAACCCAATGTGATTAAAAACTTAGTCTCCTGTTGTTGCGGTTTGAGAATAAACTTTTAAATTTGAATTCTAAAACACTTAGCCTTGACAACATTGATCAACTATGAGGTTTCAAAACAACTAAAACGATCCCAAATCATCTTAAACTATTATATTGTGGTTTTGCTAAATAAAACATGTATTTTATTTATTTGGTGAATTCTATATCTATGTTTCAAACCCTATATTTTGATCTCAGAGCTGCGAAGTTTCGAATTAAAAGTATTTGCGAATGAGCTAATTTCTCCTTTTCATTAAAATAAGTTTTTCTAGTTTTCTCAGGGTGAGCCATATTTTGAAATAGCAAACAGTTTCTTAAGTAACGCGGTATTTTTGAACGTCCGGTAGGTATATTTTCTTTTCTTAGCCATAGGCCCAACTTAAGGCCATCTTCTTATCCTCCCCGAGGATGACATTTCCAGATAAAACTGAATGTGAGCTTACAAGACAAGCTCATCCTTTTCCTTCAGTGAGTCTCCCCCGGGATATTCAGCACGTGTGTTTTATGCCCTGGTTGATGTATCAGCAGTGGGAAGGAAGAGGGGGAGGGGGGGGACATTACTGTCACGGCTCTACTCCTCTCGGAACAAGATCCAACTGGAATAAGAAACAGTCCAGTGGTCCAATCGTTCTAGGAATTGAGAGAAACGTGTTTGGATATGATCCAGCAACTGACATACACCTCTGCTGGGACATAACACGTGCACTCCCGTCCTGTTGGTCGAGTGGTTAGGGTCTGGGGAGCGAGCCCAACCTTGAGCAATCCTGCAATATTTACTGTATTGTGAGAGAGGAAGCACCGCCACACATCATTCCTCGAGAACTTTAGTTCAGTTTGTTAGTACGTTCAGCACTTGTGCTAGTAACAGATTACCCGGATCTGTGGGCACGTGGTAGGTAGCCTATAAGGCGTCATCCTTGACTGATTTGATTCACCCGTGAGGGGAACGTCAAGTTAGACGGGTTACTGGAGATTTTCTTTCCTAAATTATTTTCCAATCTACCTCCAAGTAAATGCAGGAACATTTCGTTTGAAACTCTACCATCCTCATCCCTAATCCTTCAGTGTAAATATGTGGTTAGTTTGGATGGTTAACAAGACACGTGGTACAAACTAAATTAACAATCATCTGCAAAGATGATGGTGAGCCTTATTGAAAATACAAACTCTTAATGGTATGAATCAGGATTGAAGTGAGGATTCTCGTTTTAGAAGCTCTAGCTTCCTAAATATGTGTTTAAAATGGCAAATAAGAACGTTTAAGAACCAACAATCATTTGAGAGCACATAGGCCTATATACAAACAAGGTTGCTGTAATGAGTCTGACTCAGGAAGCCAAGGTTACATTTCGGCCATATTCAAGATGAGTGGGTTTTACTATTTTTTTAAATTAATTAATACTGCCTAAAGTTACCTTCTTCATCTTGGTTTCTTAGATTATTTAGTTAAGGATTTTTATGGCTGAAATGAATGGTATTATGCGTTATATGTGTACAAAAATAAACTTAAAATACTAAAATATAACCTTAAACATTTGACAATCCATATCAATGCGCTTTCTAGATTCTTCTCAGGATCATTCCTTGCTCATTGTTAATTTGTTAATGGAGGGCTGATGTGAGAGTGTGGGAACGGCCGATTATGATGCTACACACACACACTCACACACACACACACACAGACGATATTTTCATAAATAATTCAGTACTGAACTTAGTACAAGTCGGCTATTACCGTCTGAACGACAAACTATCATGCTGACTATTAATTAAACAATCAACTATCAGTGAATCCTGTGCGTAAATTGGCAGTAGCACTGATCATAGTTTTTAGCAATGTTTTAAGGTTAGTTGATCATCAACATTTTATTGCAACACTTTAACAGATGTATCATTATTAGCTATGCATACTTGTTAAGATAGATTAATTAATGTGTGGGGCTAAGTTTCAGCCCCACACATTAACAACGTTACCTTAAAAATGGTACATGAAAAGCATAAAATAGCAAGTTTGATCTCTTATGGCTCTTGAACTGTAATAATTTGAAATTATTTAATTAGTATTTATACCTCATACACTTGTTAAAATTGGGCAATATAATGTTTATGGTCGAATGATCTTAAAGTACTGTACACGCGCATGCGTAAGCTGTCTTACGACAGTAAAGTGAGGAGTGATTTATTTGCCTTCACAACCCTCAGCTTGTTTAGTATTTTAGTTTATACATAAAAACCACTGTATTTACTAACGTTTTAACTGTTTATAACATTAGTCGATAACTAAGATAAAATAATTTTTACACCCATTGAAAAGTTAAAGAAGGTCCTCAGATAATGTTTATTTGGAAATGTAAAATTGACTGCCCAAAGGTATTTAAAATGTTAAAAACAAATTCTATAGTATCTCGAACAGCTTTAAGCGTGTCGTCCACCGGATAGCTGAGACGCGTTGCAGATGTCCATAAATCCCGCGTTATTTAACAAGTGGTTTGTTATTTCAACATATGACTCACATCAAAATAGAGGTAGAAGCTATCAAAACGCCCCTGTGAGCTTAAAGGCAGCACATTTGTTGTTTTATTACTATATAATAAATGATTTGAAAAAAGGTGAGATTATCACATTTCTCAGTTGTAAGAACAAAGTAAAGTATTAGAAACATGACCAGCCTTCCTTAAACGAGTAAAGTCATGTTTTAACAGAACATTCTAATGAGGATTGACTTGATATTTTGTGACTTCAGAACTACCATTACTATAATAAATACCACAGTGTCAGGATACTTCCCTTCAAGTAGGCGGCGCCCTTAATCCCCGACATTGTGTCCGGTATTGCCTGCCCTTCACGGGATCTAAAGTCAAGATAGGATTTACCATTTTAATAATAGCTCACTTTTACTGAGCAATCTTTTCAGCTATTGGGGTAGCCATGAGTACGATGGAGCTTAAAACAAAATGTACCCGCATTTACGTAAAGGAAGAATTAAAAGCAAATTTCTAAAATCCTAAACTTCTATACTTCCCCATCATCCACAGACCAAATAAGTCGTATATAATTCCTTAGCCCACGTGTGCACCAATGCAGGTTATTTATAATTAAATTTAATATAGGCTCCGTATTATGTGTTTATCACAAACCTAATTCAAATATTGAACTGTGTCAAATGTAATTCATCGGAAAAGGACGCGAAAAATAAACACGAGACCTTTGGCTTTCTTGTTAACATTCCCATGGCTAATTGTATTTTTTAACATATATTTGAACAACATATTTAATTTAACTTTATAATGATATTTTATAATATCTTGGTTCCCTTACTTAAAGAGAAGAAGGCATCGAAAAAGGGGATTTTTATTTGTTTCAATATATTTTTTTCCTGAAAATAGATTGATTTGTTCATATATGTTTTTCCTTTACCTTCTTCCTTATACAACAAAATGTAGCCCAAAAAGTGAATAGAGATTTTCCCAAATGAACTATTCAAATCTCGTCTATTTCCTGTGTTGGTCCTTTATATTAATAACTAAGACTACATCTTCCTATTTATTTGTCCTATCATTCTTACCTATTTCGTTTTTCTTCATTTTGTGTTTTTCTATCTCCTCTTTTAGGAAGTTTCATGGCATGTTTTACACTCACTCCATTTAATTCTGATATATAATTAAACCTAGGTCGTGGATTGGGTTCTTATCTCCTTGTCCAGTGGCAGCAATGTAAAGTGCGAACTGTGTTCCTCGTTTTATTGTAAAAGCCATATTAGTTCATTTTATTTGTCTTTTTATCCCTCTTTGCTGAAAAACTGGTAATACATATACACTCTCTTACTAATAAAGGTTAGTTTACAATTTCTATTAAAATATTTACAATAACATTCATATTAACATAAGCTATTGGATTGAATTTTAATATATACATTACTTTATAAATTTCAATAAAACTATACAATTTAATAATAAAATGATACCAAGCTTAAATGTATCAGTTGATTATAGTTTAAGTTGAAGCCACTATGTAGGCCTAAATACTTGTTTTCGGAGCAGTTGCTCAACCCATGTGATGGATTGTTTCGTCAGCAATTGTCCTAATCAGCGCAATGACTGGCCGTGTGTTTGATTGGTAAGTGGCAGAACAGGTAAATCAATAAAACTTGTATGTGTGTGTGTGTGTGTGTGTGTGTGTGTGTGTGTGGGCAACTTTCCCTCGTTACAATGCTGGGGGTACGGTGACCGATATATTTCATGTCAACGATTGACTGTCGGGCCCGTACTTTGCACAAACTCATGGGACTGAACCAACGCGAGGGTTCCTTATCCCTGCAGTGGTATTTGTGTCCATGATACAGATATAGGCATCTCCTGTCTGGAGTGTGATAGTTCACAGTTTCTTATGTTGCTTGGAAATATGTACTAGTCCACTCCCTCATGTGTTGCTTAGAAATATGTACTAGTCCTCTTCATGTGTTGCTTAGAAATATGTACTAGTCCTCTTCATGTGTTGCTTAGAAATATGTACTAGTCCTCTTCATGTGTTGCTTAGAAATATGTACTAGTCCACTCCCTTATATGTTGCTTAGAAATATGTACTAGCCCACTCCTTCATGTGTTGCTTAGAAATAAGTACTAGTCCACTCCCTTATATGTTGCTTAGAAATATGTACTAGTCCACTCCCTTATATGTTGCTTAGAAATAAGTACTAGCCCACTCCCTTATATGTTGCTTAGAAATATGTACTAGCCCACTCCTTCATGTGTTGCTTAGAAATAAAGTACTAGTCCACTCCCTTATATGTTGCTTAGAAATATGTACTAGTCCACTCCCTTATATGTTGCTTAGAAATAAGTACTAGCCCACTCCCTTATATGTTGCTTAGAAATATGTACTAGCCCACTCCTTCATGTGTTGCTTAGAAATAGGCGTTAGTCCAGAACTTTATGATTCTCTTGAGGTTTGAGAAGTTATCATGAATATTATGTGATCCATATTATGTCTATGAGACCTTTAATTCTCGCAGCAGTGGTCGAATGGTCTAAGGCATCACCCTCGCAATATACCGGGTTGCTAATGACGGGATGGTAGGTGATCTAATCCTGGCTGGGTGTATTAGGGAAGATTTTCCAAAACTGTTTCCCGACTCTCCCTCAAAGCAAACTCGGTCACATTTCCTCTGAATTATAGCTTATTCATCCCTCACTCTAGATAAAAAGATGCAGATAGTCCTAACGAGTAGTAAGCAGTAGTATTTTGCTAGAAGCGGTCCTATAAAACCTCTGTAAGATTACAGTGAGTTGAACACCCGGTCCACCCCATGCTGAAGGGAAGCACTGTGGTGACAAAACATTACTTGAGTCATATTGTGGGATAAACTCTCTACACAGAATGTTAAAATAACTCACACCTTTCAAATCAAGTGTATTTCCAGCTGGATCGTCTTACTGGACAGAGCATGTTGTGTGTGATCAGAGCCCCTGCAAGTTACATTCAGACTAGGCGCCACGCCGGTAACTTACCTCCACTGGTGACTTAAGGTAACTTACCTCCATTGGTGAATTAAGGTAACATACCTCCACTGGTGACTTAAGGTAACATACCTCCACTGGTGACTTAAGGTAACATACCTCCACTGGTGACTTAATGTAACATACCTCAACAGGTGTATTAATGTGAGAGGCTCTCGATGAATTAAATTGCTAGTGATTGAGAATTGAAGTTAGAATCTCAGCCGAAACACTAAAGGGTGTTATGATTATAACGTTGTTTTTCCCCATTCTCTTTTCACGTTA
The DNA here is from genome assembly GCA_901482245.1 of Timema douglasi. Classification (NCBI taxonomy): domain Eukaryota; kingdom Metazoa; phylum Arthropoda; class Insecta; order Phasmatodea; family Timematidae; genus Timema; species Timema douglasi. Next base: position 31,192 of record CABEEJ010000542.1, read on the forward strand.
ATTCAGTTGCAAGCATAGCTCACATAGTTTCTTACTGTTGGATAGAGATATTTAGTAGCCATTTTACCAAATGTAATCATGAAAAAATCATCGAGGTGGTGTTATATCTTGTTGGATCACATACCATATGTATTGATATAGGATAGGTTTCATTGTAGATACTGCGATACTATCCATTTTATAAATTAATCTCAAACACTAAGTTTTGTTGAGAATGTCTTCAAGACGTATATCAGTGAACATATGGGGGAACTAAACACAAGTGTAATCCAATCTTGTTTGCTTATTAAGGAAAGGTTTAGGTTTGAGACCCAGGTGGGTGTGTTGCTATTCTTTGATTAAGGTTTTACAAACGCAAATACAGGTACATTTACTTCTCGAAATTATACATTACACATCCGAACCTCATTGTTAACGCAATTAAAATGTGTTTAGCTCAGATAGGTATTAATATGTGGGAGGGGGGTGGAGTATTAACCTCAGTCTCCTCAACTTGTGATTATCCTCATTCGTAACAAAACATAAAGACAGTCCAAGAAGAGTCATCCCAACAAGTGTAAGCTTGACATTATTTTCCAAGGTCAAATTTTATAAAAATAAAAATATGTGTGTTTATTCCAAAGGAGAGATCCATGCATATGCATAATTAGTTTTATATGTTGTTATTGTTTGTAAGAAACAAAACACTCATTAGAATAATGATTGTTACTGGTCATAAAGATGAGAGTGTGGTGACACTAATAGCTCGAAGTCAAGTTCATACCCAGGCCCTATAATTGTAGTTTAACTGAAGTCTCAAGGATGTATGTGAATTATGTTTCATGTGGTGACACCACTAGGTGGCAAATCTTTCAGTGATTTTGGCAGATATATCTGACTTAGCCTACCTTAAGCAATGGCAAGAAAAACGAGTCGATGATACAAAGAAAATTCAAACCATGCAGTTCCTTTCCTATACTAATTTGTGTAAAATATTCCCATCAACCAACAATAAGAAAAGTTAATATAAACATGGGTCTAGAAACTTTTACCTTTGGAGTTATTAAATGTTTTCCTCATAGATGAATTGGTTGTGAGTTGTCCGTTGAATGACCTGCTCGATCACCAGATCTAAACACGATGGACATCTATTTCTGGGTATTTTAAAAGCCATTGTTTACGCAACTCTAGTGCCTTATGTTGAGGTTTTAAGAGAGTTGGTAGTAAATAAATGTGAGAAAATACGTAACACCCCAGGTGTACTTAAAATAACACAACAAAGCATGGAACGTAGGTTCAGAGATTAATTGAAGCTGGAAACCATTGTGAACAATTAATGTAAAAAAAATGTTCTGTCTTCTTGTGTTTTTGGCTTTGTCTTGTTTAATTTCGTTATTTATTCTGTTAGATTACTTATTAGCTAATTACCGGCGACAAAGATGGAGGGTTTGCACATGTGATGTATCAATGCTGATTTTCTCATCCCATCTCCACGCTAATTCAAGTACATTTCTTCTAACTACCATCCTTATCCACCTCCTTAGACTATTAAGCCATCAATAACCATAGGTTAAAAGTAATAATCTTATTGTATTTTTCAAATATGTTGTTCAAATTTGTTCAAAGATGTAGATTTTTTTTTTTAGCACCACGTCTTACCAACCATTTGGACTATGCGCTTAAGTACTAATTACGCTAATGGATTATGAATTGGGAAGGTTGAATGTAGAGGGAGTGAACCCGCATTTGCGTGGAGGGAGAGTGGAAAACCATCTAGGGGAAAACCCAGTTCACCTGACTGAGGCTCGAACCTTGATATCCCCATATTCGGCAGTCTAGCTCAACACGAAACTAGCGTGTTAGCTAACTACGCCACTGTGGCGGGTGTTTTTTTCATTAATTGAAAACCTAAATTAAACGAACAATGTAGGATAAAAACATAATTATTGGTGGTTAACATTGATATATTACTATATTATTATTGTAGTCAGTCTCGGTGGTATTGGGTAAAGGGCTCGTCTCAGGATCCGATGTTCGTGGGTTAAAACCCAGCCGGGGTCAAAGGATTTATTTTGAGTGATAAAAGTCCTCATCACAACTTCCTTCAGAGAAGAAGTAAAGACGTCAATCCCACGTCGATTGTGGCGTGTAAAAGAACGTTAAAATAACTTACCCGAAAAGAATTGGTAGCCCCTTTCTCTCTCGCTCGTAGAAATTCTCATGTGCTGATATAATCAGACGGTTCGGAAAGTGCACTCAAATAAATAAAAATAAATAATATTGGTGTTATTTTCTATTTGTTAATAATATCTATTAAAAGTTACGTCTGCGGGTCTCATGGCCGGACCCAGCTGTCCTCTATATGTCTATTGCTAAGAGTATTGGGGTATACTAGAATACAAGCACAGTTCAAACGTTTTGTTATTTTTGTGTAAATCTACAGCTCAAGAAACTTTATAACTATTAGATACTTCCGCCACATCTGTAACCCTGTCATAAAAGTGTGTTTGCATTCACCGACTAACGTGAGTGATATATGAAATTGGTTGCTGATTCTGTTTCATTCAGCTTGTACCGTATTTTCTGGACCCAGTTTGAGGTGTACTCGCTTGGACATTTTTATCTTTAGATATGAATGTACGATCTGTAGCCCAGCCGTGTAGTGGAGCTTGTTTCTCAACTCGTGGGACTAGGGCTCGGCAGCGCGCGCACACCGTGTGTTGAACGGTTGCATCACGAGGAACCTGATTATGGTACCAAGTGATGTAGATTTACAATGACACCTTTGAAGAACTCATTTTATATCTTTAAGGGGCTGTCTAGGAAGTCGAGACATTGTCGACCAGATGTTGCGCTTAGGTTGTAATAAACCCAAAACTAAAACTCTAAACATAAGACTTTTTAACATAGTTTTTAAAGTTAATATTTCACTCTGAAAAGTTCAAAAAGCCACATATTTCTTTCTGTTTATCAATTAAGAGCCAAACGCCTGGGAAACGAAGGGTAACTGTTAAAGTAACGTAGGATGGATTTTTGTGAATAGAATGATATAATTTAAAATTTGTTTGTTATTTGTAATTTTAACCTCCCCTGATGGTTCTCCTACTGCCGGAGAGCTCGCCCAGGAAAGTTATTAGCCCACCTGGTTTCTGGGCTTTATGAGTTTCTGCTCGACTATTCTAGCGACTTGATGTTAGTTCCGTGCTCCGCGTAATAATACCCACCCGGGCTATCAGACTATTTACATTAATTGGGTATGGATGAGTATGTTGGAGTTTAAAGGAGGTGTGCCCGCATTTGCGTTTCAAGTGATAGTGGAAACCCATTTAAGAAAGAAAAACATTCTAGTACATTAAGTTGGGATTAGAGCCCCAACCTCTTGGTCACCGTCAAAGCAGATAAGACGAGACTGACGCCTTTGTAAGCGTCACCACCGGTGTGGGCTATTTCAATATACAGACAAGGTCTGGCTGGCACAATAGGTGTGGGGGTAATAAATGTGCGTAAGACTTTGAAATGTATTTTCTTAAATTGGTTTTAGGCTAAGACTTAGCCAGTTGCTAATCATGTGTTTTATAAATACATTTATTAAATTTAATGTTCAAGGATAATTCTGCAATTAGAATAAATCTATTTTATAAATTACTTAAAGCATGACGCTCGTTTCCAATCCATTCACTAACTTACTTCTGGCAGATCGTGTATAGTCACAATAATAACAATATATCTTGTTGGCGGTGAGTGAGTCTCTTATTACAGTCCTTAGCAAAGGGGGGAGGGATTCACTAGAAAATATTACTATATATATTTAGCCAAACAACTATTTTATACCCTTGAAGGAGGGTCCAGACTCTCCTAACCCCCACCCTCAATCCCTTGGCGTTAAACAGAATTACAAAGATATTTGAACCATCCCACCCACTTTCTAGGATTATAACAGGATTCTCTTAGCTCCTATGAAATAAACAGTCGACTCCTTAGCTCAATCGATAACGCGTATGTCTATTAAGTTAAGGGTACAGAGTTCAATTCCTGGCATTGTGGAGAAATACTATCATTGGTTCAATTAGGGCTTACCCTTTAACGGTCGGGAGGTTGGCTTTTGTGTCTGCCCTATAATAATAATAATAATAATAATAATAATAATAATAATAATAATAATAATAAAGATAATGTGTAAGTCGTGTGCTGATATAATCAATATATTCAGAGAGCTCACATTAAACATCGCTTAAAACACTGACATAAACACAGAGTGACAATTTTAATCTAAGCTCAGGCCACACCCGTGTTCATAAAGATTGCAGCGTCAAGTTCACAACCAAATGCCTTGTTGGTGACGTGCTATTGAGGTTTTAATTAGATCTGGGCCCACAAGGGGTGGTTTTCCCACTATCTTTCCCCGTTAAAGCCGGTGTATTTCCTTAAAAAAATCTTTTCCATTCTTACTCTTTAAATTAAGTAGTTGATTAGACCCTTTCTTGCTAACACAACTTATAAATAGGAAGAAGAGTGAAAAAAAGAGTTCTATTTTTGTAGATGTTACTAATGATTTTTTTTTCTCCTCCGCGCCTTACTACCAGTCCATGCAATACACATTTAAACACAATAATTTAGTATGGGTGAAGAGGATAATATTTAGATGGAAAGTGCCCATATTTACGTGAAGGTAGAATGGGAAATTATTTAGGGAAAAACCCTCACTACTATCAGCGGTGATACAAACCCAGACCCCCGTCACCAGGAAACCAAACTAGATGAGCTTGACCTTTGGTGTGGCTGGTTGATAATAGTGACTGTTCACTCCGTTTATCTTGAACGTTCGCAGTCATACCTTCACGGATTACACTAGTATACTATAGCAGCGTTTGTGGCCACATGGTCTAAGGCTCTTCTCTTGCTATAGACTGGACTGTAGCTTTTATAAGATAGTGTAATATTTATTTTAGCACCATGTTTGACATTTAGGAAAAAAACCCTCAGTACACCTAAACGGAATCGAACCCTAATCTCTCCGTCCTTGACAGTCTAGTCTATAACGACCTTAGCCTTATATCATGCGGCCACCGAAGTGGTTTTATATATGCGTGTCTGGGCTACATCACTCGTAGCCCAGTTTGTGGTAAGATTAGCCAGTACTAATGTACCGATACCCAGGGAACGCCCGAATGTACTAATCGTGCATAATTTCCTTGAAGGCTCTTTCCATGTCCTGGTGAGTATGAGGTGAGGGTGATAGTGAGTATGAGGGTGCGGAACCAGTGGGAGCACTTAAGCCTAGCTTAAGCCTAATTAACCAAACTCTGGTGACCGTTGGGTAATTCCTCTTTCAGGAAAATATCCAAGGTAACAGCCGGGATTCGAGCCCGGGACCACTAGACTCGGAGCCAGGTGAATTGACCACTACACCACGGGGCCTATTTTTACATCATGGTGTAAACGTGTAAGGTAAGCTTGATACCTTTCAGGTTTGACAAAATTAACTGGTGACTGTCAACAATAACCCTGGCCCGTTATTTGAGGAGGAGGACGAAATGTAATTCTATCTGCTCTTGACTTATTAAACGTGCACAATTTTTCAACTTTATTATAAATTGTCACTTGACCGACTTCACAAACATGATAGCTATTATAGGTCCTTGAACTTTTTTTTTAAACCTCGACGGTAAATGCTTACAAGCCTAACATTAACTTATAGCTGCGTAAATATAATTAAAGATACGTGAAAACTTCCATGTAAAGCATCGAGAATGTAGCTATCTATGACATGCCCATTTGATTTGAACAGTGTCTTCATGAATCTTCATTTAAACCAAATGAAGGTGGTGTTGTCGTTAATCAACCCAGCAAAGACCCATCACATGATCCTCCAAACCCCACATTTCACTTATCCTTGTGCCACCCACACCACGACAAACGGACTTGACACTAATAACCAGCTCTAGGTGCTCTTCAACTCTTGACATCTGCTGAAGGTTGGTCAGGTGTCGGCGTGCACCTTGGAGGACCATCAGTCAGGCCCGCAGCAGGGGACGTTGTTACCATCACGAGGTGTCTCAAGGAATAACGTTGTAAGTTACAGTCTTCACAGCTGACAACACTGTCGTGGATAACACCCGATACTGATATCACGATGGCTATCGTGTAGAACAATGTGGGGGATGACAATGTACACCTGCATTACATATCGTACACATGTTTTAGGACAATGTTGTGACTAAAACTCCCTTATTTAGTTTTATTATGCAGTTAGAGCAATATTTGAAATAATCCTCTTTTACCGTCTTCTTCAGGCTACAGGCATTCATCTTCATTTAGTGAAATAGAAACTTTTCTTCTTCTATAAATTATCCTGGGTGGTATTATAATTACTAAATAAAAGCTGAGCTGTAACTTAAAGCGTTGTTCCAACTGATATTAGTCGGTTGACGTGTTGGGGACAAGACAAGGTCGGGGCCTTGATGATCAATAATCGAGCGTGGGGAGTACAAACATGTGTATTCTATTTGATTACTCTACGACCACTTTCCAAACACAGGAGCATCACAGACTCACAAACTACCTTTAGCTAGAAGCGCACCGATGTGCACGTGGACAAGGGCATCAGTCACGTCTTGTCTAGTTTGGCGGTGAAAGAAAGGTTGGGGTGTGGATCCAAGCTAAATGTATTGTTGTAATTTTCTCTAAATGGTGTCTCTTTCTCTTCACACGTGAAAGCAGGCACACTTCTACGAAATTTTATCTCCTTTCTCATTTAGTGTAAGCTTGTGGTTAGCCAGAACGGGTAGTAAGACAAATAGGCCTGCATCAGTGGACACGTGGGGTAGATGTCCGGTTCATTTAGTTCGGTTTGCCTGTAACGGGGAAGCTATCATTCGAATCCCAATTGGGTGGATTTTTCCAAATTGTTTGCCACTAGCCTCCCACGTAAGTGCGGATACATTTCGTCTACATTCTAATTTACATAATTCTATATCCTTAACATTGTTTTAGCTCAGCTTGTTACTAGCGGTCTGAGCTGTACGCACTTAACAATATTAAATGAAAAGGGAGTAGGGAGGAAGAATGTGGATAAAATGTACTAGGACTCGCAGGGAGTGAGAATAGGAAAATATTTATAAAAAGTCACCCTCAGTACAGCCAACTGGGATTCAAACCCCTGTCTCCTTGTCACCGGCAAATCAGACTAGATTAGCCTGACATTTAGACCACGTGCCCACCGAAGTGGGTTTCAGCTTAGTTAAAATGAATATAGCCCTGATGGGTAGTATGAGATGGAGAAAATAAATGATTGGGAAAGGGAAAATATTGTATCTACAATAGCAACAGCAATAGCCAGACTTCTGTGCTGGCGGCCGGGGTTCAATCCTCGGTCTCGGCACAGATTTATCTAATTACCAAACCCTTCCCTCACCTCTGACAAGACATCTTGTAAATGTGGGGAATGCCAGGCCTCCACCGTGGTCCGGATTCCACGTTAAACTGTAGGTCCCTCATTTCATCTCACAATCACCCTACCATTACACATTAGCGTAGGTGCGTATAACCCGAACGGGTAGTAAGACTCGGTGCTAATAATAATAATAATAATAATAATAATAATAATAATTATAATAATAATAATAACAGCAATAACACAACACAACCTCCAGAAGTTGTAATATTTAGTGTAGAGAAGTGCATGCATGAGCCAAAGTTCCCTCAAAATAAATCACGTTCAGTTTTTTAAATAAATCACATTATTATTATTATTATTTAATAAATTACTACACGCTTCAGTGGAAGCATGGTCTAAGGAACTAATCTTGCAATAGGCTAGACTGCCAATGATGGGGAGATCGTGGTTCAAATTCCAGTCGAGTATACTGACGGTAGTTTTTCATAAATGAGACTCTACGAAAATGTAGGTACACTTCCTTTAAATTTAATCTGCTTCATCTTTAAACCATTAGTGTAATTAGTACATAAGCGTATAACCCGAATGGGTAGTAAACGTTAGTGACGTGTTTGAGAAAATGTGTGCACTGCATTTTGTTGTTTGCTTATGGTGTGTCAGTGGTATTTCTGACAAAATAAATGAGGCTGCAATCTTTGTAGAAAGTTGTGGTCCAAATTGGACCAGAAGGGATTATGGTAAAGAACCATTGCGAGTCATGAGCACGAGCATACTAGGTGCCAGTGCGTGGGAGGGAATGGCCGCTGAAGGTCGGCCAAGTGAAGGGAATGGTTGTAATTGTTTTATTTGTTGGTAGCTGGGCGTCGGCTCTGGAACTGCCTCGAGTATAGATCGTATTCCGAAATTTCGTGCTTCTTTGAGGTTTGAAGACTAGTTATAGAGAAACTTTCTTAACCTTGGAATGACGCTTTTTCAGAATTGTTGGGTCAAAGGAATCTTTTGGACGGTGGTGTTCTTGCGATTGATGTAGCATAGCCATCTTCCGGTTCTCAAAAGAGAGTTTTTGTTTGATTAATGTACCCAAGTTATATTTTGGACTTTTAAATAAGAGGTTTGAAGTATATGTTTTTATAACAATAATATCTGCAACAATATAACGAATAAAGGAGGGGAAGGTTAGATAGGAGGCCCTGATTGTACCAACTTTATCAGGAGGTAGTGTGGAAAAGGATATTTTAAATTTCAGTTAAAAACCTTAAAAATTACTTGATCGGGTGATTTAGAGCGTAGAATTTACAATATTATACTTGTAATAGTGTAACGACAGTAAAACATATTTTTATTAATGCAAAATGTCAGATAGTTTGGAATAAATTAGATGATTTTTCCTTCCTAATATAAAATATTCTGAAACACATATTAATGATTTAATTCTTTAATGAGGAAAAAATTAGGGCGATAGAGAAACTGTATGTATTGAATCTTTACAGAGTTAAATCTACAATAAATTTGACGCAAGGCACATGATGAGAATGGCGCGTTCTATTGAAGTGTTGTCGCACCTGTTATCAAGGAATGTAAAACTCAGAGTATACAAAACAATAAATTACTGGAGGTTGTTTGTGGGTCCGAAACATGGTCACGAAGAAAATAAACTTAGGGTGTTTGAAAACAAGGGGATTAGGAAGATATTTGGTATAAAAAGGGATGAGGCTATTAGGAAGTGGAGGAAGTTACATAACGATGATTTAATACCCTGTACTCATCACAACACATTGTTAGGATACTCAACTCTCGTAGAATACGGTGGGCAGGATATGCAGAGTGAATGGAAGAAACTAGAACCATGTTCATGGGGCCTGGCAAACTCAGTGGAAAGAAACCATTGGGAAGACCAGGACGCAAATAGGAGAATAATATTTATTCATTAGAATTGACCTATAAAAGATAGGGTGTAATCAGGTGGAGTGGATATAACTAGTTCAAAATAGGGATAAGTTATAATGAGGGGGACTGGATAGAACTATCTCAAGATTAGGATAAGGTGTAATGAGGTGGATTAGATATAACTAGCTCAAGATTGGGATAAGGTGTAATGAGGTGGATTAGATATAACTAGCTCAAGATAGGGATAGGGTGTAATGAGGTGACTGGATAGAATTAGCTCAAGATTGGGAGAAGGTGTAATGAGGGGGACTGGATAAAACTAGCTTAAAATAGGGATAGGTGGTGTACTTTTGTAAGTGCGGCCATGAACTTTTGAGTTCCAAATACCATAGAGTTAGTAAGTAAACACGTGTTTAGTTAATCAATATAATTCATATAGATATATATTATTGATTACCTATTAATTCAATCAAACAAAATTCAGTATTATATGCTTTTCGCAATTGAAGGTTTGGTTATCGAAGGTTGTATAATTTTATTAGCTTATCGAATAAAGGCTTAAAGCCTTGTTAGCTAATAGTTTTCTATCATCCACATTATAGTTATAATAGTCGTTGTTGCTAACAATACATCCTATTAATTGATATATCCAATAAACATTATACTTAATATAACTAAAATTAGTATTTTAATTAATGCAACGTTTTATGATGAAAGGTTAACTTACAGTAAACACATATACTTCGGTCTCTGATTTTAGCGATTCTAAACAGAGCTGTTAGTAGTGGGTGGAATTTTTGCGCCAAATCAAGGCCATCTGCACCGTACCAAACTTGACCTTGCTAACGCTCGCTTTATTTTCAATGAATACCTTCTTTATATTCTAGAGTTGTTTGAAAGTTGGCACCGCATGGAGGATATCCTACCATGTGCCAACCTCGTTTCCGTTTTATCCTGCTCCATAAATAAATAATTAATTTGATGAGCATTTTTCAATATCATTGAAACTATTGAACGTGTACTTAATGGACCAACTAATTATATCGATTCAAAACTTACATGCTAACTAAACTATATAATAGACGCAACCCCCAATCACCTGAGCGTTAATTCCCCACTAAAAATAAATAGTACGGAACTCCGCACGGACTTTCTCTCTCCAGTGTTTAAAATTTTAGATATTTACTCAAAACTCGTAGTATATGTGAAACAAAATAATATACATTAGCAAACCCGAGCAAAGATTGCGTTATACCTACGTTAAACATTTTTTTGACTCCCGGATTTAAATTTTATGATTTTATTTTTAAAGAATTAAAGTCCTCACTAGTATATTTGAAAAAAAATATCAATATTAGCTCCACAAGGGTCAATACTTGATATTAAAATTTCTAATTCCTGTAAAAAATATCGACATTTTATTAGGAGCTATCTTAGGATTATCTCATTGCTATTAAATTTCTCATTTATAAATTTTGACCAATAAAATAGGTAAATATTGACTATTGAGTCCAAAATGAAGATAGATCATTGCTGTAAGAGGTTAAAGAAATAAATGGTACGGAACTCCGCTTGGACTTTTTCGCTCTATTGTTTAAAAATTGATATATTTACTCAAAACTCGTAATATATGTGAATCGAAATAATATACACTAGCAAACACAAGCATATACTGCACTATACCTATGTAAACATTTTTTGAGTCATGGTTTTAAATTTTATAATTTTATTTAAAAAAACTTATGTCCTCATTTGTGTGTTTGGACTGATAAAAAAGATCAATATTGGGTCCACAAGGGTCAACACTTTGTATTAAAATGTTGACTTCTAGTTAACATTTTCGACATTTTATTAAGTGTTGCATATCTTTATGTCATCGCATTGCTATTAAATTCCTCATTTATAAATTTTGACCAATAAAAAATTTAAATATTGACTATTGAGTCCAAAATTGAGATAGATCATTGCTGTACAAACATTTATCCAAAGAGGTTTAAGGGAAAATAACATACATTTTTTGAGAAACTTATATTTAATTAATCTATGGCATTGGAGAATTATTGCGTTAAAACTTAACTAGCATATCTTTGCAACTAAAGCTTACAAAATTGTATTAATATATTTGCCAATATCTCAGAAAATGCTTGTTTTATACAAAAATATTTCATATAAAAGTTTATTTTTATTTTTAATAGTACTACAATTTTTCAATGATAAGTTATTTAGTATCTCAAATAGTTGAGGAGATACGGAAATTTCAGCTTCTGTAAAGTACCATTAAAGTGTTTTTTCATGGGAAAATGAAATTAATCAATTTATTTATAACTTTAATCAACGCCTATATCCGAATTTTAATAGAAATATTTTGAGCCGATTTTGAGAAAATCGATTTTTTCTGTTTTCGTCCTTTATTAAACTACTTTTAATCTTAAGTTTAAACAGACACACAGACAGATGGCATTGCAAAGACCACTTTTTAGGGTTCCGGGGGGTCATGAGACTTCAACATTTCAGGTTAGATTTTTTTTACGGTCGCAATACTTTACCTTTTGTGTTCTAAAAGTTAAAAAATATAAATATTTGCGTATAGCTTGAAAGTTATTGGTTTTATAAAATTATACTTCTTATAAATTATTTGTATTATAAATAGATATACATATTTGTAATGAAAATTAATTTCATATCTCAAATAGTTTTAGAAATATGATTTTAAAAAAATGATAATTTACGCATCAGACCGGAGCCCTCAAAGTCATTTTGCCGGAATATTGAGAGTAGCCATTTGGTTTGGAATATTTATAAATGTTTAGAAATGAAATTTAATGAAAATCGTTGAGCCGGTTTTGATAAAATCGACTTTTTCTCTTTTTGGCGTTCAGTAAACTACCCTTAATTTTAGGGTTGGATATCCAATTTAAAAAAAAAACTTGGGACAACCCTATGAAAACCCTAGATACTAAATTTTAGCCTGATTGATAAAATGGTTTAGGCTTTAGCTGGAGGTCCAGACAGACAGACAAACAGACGGAAATTCAAAAACCACTTTTTCGGATTCGGGTGTCATGAAACGTCAAAATTTATCAAAATCTTGAGTCCAATTTTTTTTTTTTTTTACGATCACATTACTTTTTCTACCTGTAAAATACTGAGAAAGTAAAAAGGGAATATTAATTTACACCTATATCAATTTTTTGGTCATGCCAGAAATTGAACCCGAGACTCATAGCTCAGAAGAAGGATGAGTTAGTTTTAGCTTTTCAGATATTCGACGGCGTGTGTTGATATTTTATGGTTCGCCCCTCTCCTTCCTGCCTAGCCCCGTGATACAATACGTGAAGCATAGAACTAATATCTTGACTATTCAACGCTGCTTTTTGTAAATGTGGCACACTTGGTAACTTAACCTGGCGTCTCATGATGCAACCGTTTAATAAAGTGTGTGTAGGTTAAGGAACTGGCTGTACTACTCGCTTGTGCCAGTCATGTAAAATATGGTACAAAGTGTATCACTCTTACTATACAAAGTTGTATCCCACCTCCTTCCCCCCACAATCACGCTCGGGATGTACGTATTTTAACTACACCAATAAATTAGGAAGAAGAAATGTAATATTTAAAGAGAATGTGCCCACAGTTATTTTAGAGGGGGGGGGTAGATTGAGAAACTGTTGAGGAAACAATATCGATAGTACACCAGGCCAGAATTCAAACTCCGGCCTTCCTGTCACCGACAAACTAGACTAAACGGGCCATACATCTAGTCCACGTGTTCACCGATGCTGGTATATTGTATTAAAAAGTGTCTAAATGGGCACTCAGCCCAAGGAGTGCCTTAGTGAGAACAATCATCAGTGGCTGCCAAATGACGTTCCTCAGGTTGTGCGGGTCAGGGTCACGGCAGGTCAAGGGGTCAGCTCGCAGTGAAAGGCACTATTTTCTAGCTGAGCTCCTGACCCTGAGATGGCGCGAGACGCAGCTGACACTTCAGGAGGTCCCATTCACTAATGACACTGGTTTGGTGACTACAAGCCGTGCTGATATGTACTTATCCCGAGTGGGTTATTAGTGTCTGGGATCCACTAAGTAGAGAAGATTACACGCCAATCGTAGCCGCCGCTCACTATAACCAGTTGTAATTATATTTGAACCAGGGACACTCAGAAGCGCTAGGCTTTCATTTCTGTTCAGGTTTATCATGCTTAAAATCAAGGTTAATAATAAATAAACTGAGAGGGGGAATGAGGGGGTTGATTCATTGGAAATGCAACAGCACCAGCGCGTGGCGAGAATAAGAAAAACACCACGAGATGTCACATGGGAAAAACAAACCTCCAGACGAGAGCAATACCTCAAACTCCCCATTTTATAGATTACTTGCCTTGTACACCAGCCTCAGTGGCGTAGTTAGCTAACGAACTAGTTTCTTGTTGAGCTAGACTGCTGAGTACGGGGAGATTAAGGTTCGAATTTCGGTCGGGTGAAATTGGGGTGGTTTTTCCTAAATGGTTTATCACTGTTCCTCCACACAAATGAGTGTTCACTTCCTCTAAATTCAACCTTCCCAAGTCCTAACCCATTAGCGTAATTAGTTCTTAAGCGTATAACCCGAATTGTTAGTGAGACGCGGTGCTATAATTTTTTAATACTTGTTTTGAGAGATTGCACATTAGACCACAAGATCACCATTGTGAGATCTGGGTCATCGGCCACGACAGGATGAAACAAACAAAATAATTTTTACTCATATATTAATAAATTAACGTTACTTTCCATTTTGGGAAAGTTGCAAACCAAGCAGACACAAAAAGTCAAGTCAAAAATATCCCAAAGAGTAACACAATACTACTCCAGTCAAAGAGAAACTAGATATAGATCAGTCAAACGGAACATTTCACAGAAAGATGGAAGTCATGACTCTACAGGCCAAGAAATATTAGATACAGAACAGTCAAATTAAACATGTCACATAGAGTTGGAAGACATGACTATACAGTCCATGAGACACTAGATACAGAACAGTCAAACGAAACATCTAAAATAGAGTTGGAAGACATGGCTCTACAGTCCAAGAGACGCTAGATACAGAACAGTCAAACGGAACATTTCACAGAAAGTTGGAAAACATGACTCTACAGTCCAATACACAATATATATAGAACCGTCAAACGGAACCGTTCACGTATGTTTTCAATCCAAGCGAAGTGTTGAATATTGACAAGTCCAGGAGTGAAGTATTAAAAATTTTGTGACCAGTGATTGGTTAGGGGAAGCTGCATATGTAGACGGAATATTTTAATAAGACAGTTATACACATCCGCCACGGTGACTGTATGGTGCTATTCTCGCAATAAACTATAATGCAGATGACGGGAAGATTGTGGTTCGATCCCGGTTGGGTGTATTGAGGGAGGATTTTTCTAAATGGTGTTTAATATTTCTCCACGCAAATTCGGGTACACTTCCTCTAAGCCCCACCTTACTCATCCCTAATTCAGTAGCGTAACTAGTATCTACATAAGCGTATAACCAGGATGGTTAATAAGACACGGTGCTCAGGAAAAAAAAAGAACCATATGTATAATCTTATCTTTAGAGGTGCTTTATGAGATTTAATATCTAACATATTATTATAACACTTGTTTTATAAACTTTCTATCAATTTGGCCGGTTTACTTGCTTGTTATAGTATCCCTAGGAGACTAAGGGGATAAGGATTCTCTAACTCTTGATACTTTTAATAATTACAATAATGAGGAATGTTGAATTTAGGGAAATTGTACTCTCGTTTGAGGAGCGGGAGATTGGTGGAAATATTTGGAAGAAAAATTACTCAAGGTCATCCAACTGGAATTCGAGTCCTAACCAGATCATACAAGATAAGACCTACGCCTTTGTCCATGTAACCATCGGTGATGGAGTTAAGGTCGTTAAGTTGAGGAAAAAGAAATTTCGAACCCTTTTGCTTGAACTTTTATTAAATTATCTCAATATTTTAATTTTAATTAAAAATGGTCTACTTACATGTTCACAGTTCGTGAAATTCCATAACAAAGAAGAAGAACATATAAATAGTTAGTAAAAACATAACTTAAGATTCAGCGGGAGTTGGTTTCAAAACAGCATTTTAGTTATCAAGTCTGTCACAGTACTTCAGAGCGTTAGTGGTTATTTTATACATTGGTATTTGTCCTCGTTGAAGTGGAAATAAAGGTAAATTTCTTGTTCAAAGCAGCCAATGAGAAATAATTATTAGTGGAAGAAAACAGCCAACACGGCTTGCACAGGATTATTTCGTGGGATTGCAAAACAAAAAACAAACATTATCAAACTTTAGATATGTGTGTGTGGTCGCACGGTCTAGCGCTACTGTAGTGTTGGACTCGACTGCCAAATACGGAGAGATCAGGGTTCAATACCGGTCGGGTGCAGTTCTTCAAATTACATCCATCTCATCCCTTACCCATTAACGTAGTAGATGTATAACTCGATAGGGTAATAAGACGCGTTGCTTAAAAAGACTACAGAATACGGGAGTGTTTTATACGAAATTGTTTGCAACTTTGCCTTCACGCAAATTCATGTACATTTCCTCTAAATTCCTAACTTCAAGTTAGAATAATTCGTATATAATATGGAAATTCGAATGTTTAGTGAAACCTCGAATAAAACAGTTACTATAAAATAATAAATTATATAACTAGCCAATGCGATAGTAATTGTCATATAAAATATAATTAATATGTATTAATATTCTTGGTGATTATTGCTTTTGAAAAAAATAAGTGTATATATATATATATATATATATATACTACCCGTCCAAACCATATGGGCTGTAACCACGGTAGTAGGGTAAGGATTAAGATGGTAGGATTAATGAGATATGTACCCGCATTTATGTGAAAGGAGAGGGAGAATCATTTTTTGAAATATGTCCTGCCTTCTGCCAAGATTGCCTATCCCCGGAAAAACATAATTATGAAGCTGACATTAAGTCCGCGTGCCCACCGATAGTGTTTTATTTAAATAATTAAAATATCGATCTATATATTTAATTATTTAACTATATATTAGAGTATTTTTAACGCTGTGTGCAGTTGATATCATACTACCCACACAGGTGAGCACGTGGGAAAAGGCCTTAGTTTCGTTTATACTAGTTTGATGATGACTAAGAAGTCGGGGGTTGAGTTCCTTTTGGGTGTGCATACGGTTATCTTACTTTAGTTCAAATTATTTCCCAGGTTTTATCCATGCAAATGCGGGTACAATTCCTCAAGAATCCTACCTTTTATATATCCAACTCAAAATATAAATGTACAAATAGCCTCATCGAGTAGTAAGACGTAGCGGAAAAAAAGACTAATGTTTTAACATCGCCGCGATATGAAGCAGCTAAATGTCTAGTCAAAACCCCAATGTCGTAAAACAACCATTCCAACTTTGAGTAACCCACATACCAGCCTCAGTGGCCGCACGGTCTCACGCTGTCTCATATTAGATTATAATGCCGAGGACTAAAGATTGGAGTTAAATCTCTCTCGGGTGCACTGAGGGTGGTTTCCCCACTCTCTCCACGCAAATGTGGGTGAAATTCCCTACACCTACCTCATCCCTAGCCCATTAGCGTAATTAGTACATAAGCGTATAGCTTGAACAGGTAGTAAGAAGCAGTGCTAAAATAATCCACATAATCGGTAGTCGAATGCTCTGAAGTCTTTGGCGTCCCTTTCTCAATAAAATGGCCTACCGATGATAGGAAGATTGGGGGTTGAATCCCGGTTGAGTGTACTGATGATGGTTTATCCTAAAGTGTTTTCCATTCAACTTCCACGCAAAGGTGGGTACACTTTCTCTAAATTACAACCCACCTCATCCTTAACACATTAGCGTGATTATGACATATTATGGGTACAGCCCGAACAGATAGCACAGAGTCACAGACCTACTAATCACGCTAAGGCTGAATTTAGAGGAAGAGAACCCACAGTTGCGTGGGAATCAATGTGACAAAGAAATAATATTAGTTAATAAAATAACCAAGAAGTCACAAACACTGATCTCGTATGACAATAATAAACTTATTTGTATTCTTAATCTTTTTACATTCAGAGGTACAACAAAAATAAAAATTAAAACAAATCAAATCAATATAAAGTAGATTAAAAAATAAGCATTAATTAAATATCCATGGTGTCCATAGCTGTCATTTGTTTTAAATCATTCATTACAATTTATTAAAGGAACTTCGATATAATTTTGGTCAATACGACCCAGTTTATCCTGATAAGCATGAATAGCTAATTTGGGGATTGAGCCAAAAGCTACTCTTTCTGCAAGTTTCTCTAATTTCGTTTAGATAGAGTACAATCAAAATACCTCTATCGTTGCTGTTGTAAACAGCAACCAGAAAGTTATCGTTGTTCCTTTAAGCGCCGATCTTATGACTACCGGATAAATATTGTTATCAGGAGGTTAAACAAAGCGACAAGATAAAGGCTAACAGCCACTTTAATATTTTGCGCGTATTAGGAACTGAATTTATCTTCCGGATAGCTATCTGTAGGATAAATATAGTTTCATGCAGAAAACGCAAAGTTGATATTGTTTTTACTGGTGCGCGCATGCGTATAAGCCGGCTACTAGCGCTACAACTTAGCGAGTGGCGACAACGCTCAACATTTGTTAAATAATTGCGGCTAAACGAGTGCGAGGAAACAGATGGCGTCACGTGGCCGCAGAAGCTAAGTTGTCTTGCAAGTACTAATTTCTGTATCTGCCAAAATGTGGGAAATAGTTGGGTATAATGTGTATAAAATTTAATTTAGTGTACTAACATTTAAATAATTTGTTCTTATATAGGGCCTAACTAACACTCTACAAATAATTTGTCGGTTTTTGTAAAAGTGTGAATTAAATGTTATAACTTTATATATAGTTAGAACCTGGGATTGTGCTTACTAAACACGTGAACCAAGATTTTAACCTAAAAAAAGATGTTGGTAGGTGAAACCTCATGTAAAACAACGCGTCACTATGGCAATGCCAATTTTAACTTTCAGATCAAAGCTATCAAGTACTTAAACCTCCCGATAAAAATGTGATGAATAAAAACAATTTATCTGGCAGATAAATGCTATCTGGCGGTCATATAACACACTTTTAATTTATCGACCAGTTAGAAATATTTAACGGCCAGATTAGTATTTATCCAGGAGTCATAAGACCGCCCTTAAAAGTATTATCTAATTATCTAATATATTGTTTAATTTCTTAAACAAAATTCAAATATATTCATGAGAGAAAGTCCTGTTCACTTTTGAGTTCAAAAAGAGAGAAGGCCTAACATGATTTTGTGTTCTAAAATCCAAGTACTGTCACATAATACAATATATTATAAAACAAATATAAACATCCAATCAGGACTTATCATAATAAATCCGATAATTTACTGAAAAATGCATACTGATATTAATAATTATATAAAAAACAGGATTGAAATAATGATTTACTTGCTATAAACAAGACGATCGTTTTCCAATAAAAAAAAATGTTCTTATTTAGGTAAAAACCAAACTTAGTGTGCCCGACTGGGATCGAACCCCAATCTCTCCATCTTCAGCAGTCTAACTTAACACGAGACTAACACAATAGACCGTGCGACCACCGAGGAGGGTATTTATACTCAAAGAGTTGTAAGTAAAAGGTTATCATTGTAAATAGAAATATTAGTTGAAGGCGGCATTCTCTTCTTCCCCTTCCAATCATTGCCAAAGTTTCTGCACCTGTTGTGGGTTTTTCATAAAAAGTCACTCAAAGAGAGACAGGTAGAATTACTATGTGGTGAGGGAACCCTTACGTTAGAGCTGCCCTGGAAGAAAACCGCTGAACTACGTGTGACTAAATAGCCGGCTACAGTATTTTTTTTATTTTGGGCGTGAAAATAAGTTTTTTTTTGTGGAAACGGTAAAAAAATATGTGATTTTTAAAATCTCACTAATTTTTTAAAATAAATTTTTCAATATAAATTATTTGTATTGTTTTTATGTATTTAAACATTTAGTGTAAAACTTATTATTTGAGTTTTAATTGATGGCTAGCAATAAATATTTTAATTCTTTCCTTGATATTGTTAATTTCTATAAATATAGAAGAATAGAAATAAAAAAACGCTAGTGAATTGGTATTATAGTTTTTGAAACATTATTTCCTTCAGATTAACCTGTAGTTTCAATACGCACGATTTATCTCCCACCGACTCTTAAGTGCACACTACTTTGGTTTCATATATTTTGTCATTTGGATTTAAGTTTTTGAAGACAACTCTGACTTTGGGCTATCCAATTTATATTAATTCAAATAAAGTTATACTTTGATAATAGACGAAATGAATACAGATATATTGGGGTCAGCTTATTGTGATTTTAGATATTTAGAGTGTGTCCATTTTATATACAGTACCTACCCTAAAATACACACGGACAGCTGCACAGGACAAGACAAACATCTTTTACATTTTTGGACTTCAAGATGAATTTAATTTTATGCCAATTTCAGAAAATGTAAACTTTTATGTAGGCTGCAACAGAAATGTCAACATTTGGATTCATTTTACTGATGCGAATTTGCGTGGACTAATAGTGCACACTCCTCATAGACTATAGTATCGCAAACTTTCGTGGACTAATAGTGCACACTCCTCATAGACTATAGTATCGCAAACTTTCGTGGACTAATAGTGCACACTCCTCGTGAACTATAGTCTCGTGAATCTGCACGGACTAATAGTGCACACACCTATTGAAATATAGTCTTCGCCAGTTATTTTCAACCATTCACAACTCACGGCACACTGGAAAAGGTTCTGAAATGGTCACGGCACACCAACAGTTTTTATCGAGGGATTTTATCATAAAATAAAACGAGGATTTTAATATAGACGCGTCTGGGCTACATCACTCGTAGCCCCCAGTTGGTGGAAAGACTAGCCAGTACTAATGTGCCGTTACCCAGGGAACGCCCGAATGCACTAATCGTACATCCTTTCCGTGGAGGCTCTTTCCATGCTCCGATGAGATGAGGTGTGAATATGATAAACGTAAACATGATGGGGTGGAGCTAACGAAGATCTTATCCTAACTTAATAAGCCTAATCAACCAAACCCTGGTGACCATGGGAATTAGTACCCTTTCGAGAAAAACTCCCCGGTAACAGCTGGGAATCGAACCCGGGACCTTTAAGTCAGCAGCCAGGAGCTCTGACCACGGTACCATGAGGGCGGTAAGACGAGTAATAAGATTGTGCTTAAATATCATCAGCTAACATTCTAATAATTGTGATATTTAAAAAAATAATGTTGATCATGGATTTAAAAAGATTTATTTTTAATCCTAAAAAGTTTTTCTCGCCTCTTTTTAATCTTCCCTCAAACTCCCGCAGCACACTTGTTGACCATTCGCGGCCCACCGGTTGATAAACACCGGTCTACACGGAAGATTAGTTCTAGGGGTGTGCGATGCATAATGAATGTTGGCAGTTCATCTTATATTTGAGTGAATGTCCATCCAGCCTCTGCGAGTGTTTTCTTCGCGCTTTGATGTTGCTCCTCTCTGTGAAAACCCGGTCAATGTCTGACCTCTCTCCAAACCACAAATGAAGACCATGCGACAATGACAGTGGAGGTCAGGGCTCCTGGTTTCTGGTGGGGGGGTGAAGGTCAGTCGGGAGAATCCTGGATAACCTTCGTCCACATGACAATAAGTGTTTTATCACCGATAGTTGGCCACAAGGACACTTAGCGAGGATAATTGTACTCGTCAGTGTTGACAAGTATTGTGTTTATCTCAGACCTGGGTTGATCAAGACTGGATAAGAACTCTAGGAGCATAGAGAATACCAAAAAGAAGGAAGGAAACTCTTGGATCCAAGGAGGATGTAAAATGATGAGGAACTTGAAGAACAAATCAAATAAAGGACACTTGAATGATATAGAATTGATATTTACTGATAGGATTAAAACAAAACAACCCTCATCGGTTTTCATGTCGAGCAAAAGAAAGGCCCGTCTAGTCTAATCTGTGGGTGATGAGGAGGTAGGGGATAAAACCCCGGTTGGGTTTTACCTAAATGATCTCCCACTCTCATTTTACGCCAGTCCAGGTAAATTTCCTCTAAAGTATATCCTCCCTATCTCATTTAGCGTAATTAAATCGCGTACATTCCGGAGGAGTAATAGGATAGGTGGGAATAAAACTAAACAAATGACTATGAATATATACGAGTAAAATAGAACTGATTTGACGTAAGAAGTTCATTTGGAATATATAAACCAGAGTAATTATTGCCTAGAGCTAAGATAAATGTCTACTATTAAGTTTTAAACTGTTGATGAAATTGCTTATTGGCTTCATGATGCCCATTAGAAGTATCTCAAACAAAAAACAAAATATGATTTTACTATCTTGGTTTTGTAAAATAATATTAATACTTACTTAAGCCTGATTTTGAAACAAATCAAGAACAAATATTAATGTTGACCTTACTTTATTCTAACATCGATAGCAAGTTCATATTTAGTCTATATCGGCACCAGTTTTTTTTTTCTGACCAAATTTATTAAATGTCGAGAACCTCATTTTATAATCCTTCTTTATTTTCAATAATCCTTCCAACACCTCTCTAACCCTTATCCTTCACGTGTTCTTCTTGTTTATAATCCTTCTTTCTCTTCAATAATCCTCTCAAAACCTTTATAACCCTTATCCTTAAAGTGTTCTTCTTGTTTTATAATCCTTCTTTCTCTTCAACCATCCTTCCAACACCTTTTTAAGCCTTATTATTCAAGTGTTCTGGTTTTATATTAGTTTTTCCAGCTTCTTTCTATGATGTGAGTGTCCTTTTCACTTCATATTTGTGTGTCCATGTCCTCTCCAGTCTACATCCTCCAAGGCCCAGAGCAAGCAGAATGACTGCTTTGAGCACCTCCATGTCAGTTTGACCTCACGCATATGACCCTAGAACCCAGCTAGACCTTAACTTTTATTTTATCTAAAAATACATTCTGCCAAGGTAAACACTAGGGAGGAGTGTTCTAAGGTTCTTAATTAGATGTCATTGAGATCATTTAAGTTCCCCGCCCCTTCCTCAAAATTTAAATTTAAATATACCACCGTTTTGCACCCAGGTACTAAGTTTTATAAACCATCTCCAGAGACTGTACGAATGTTTACGCTTAGGGGGGGCCAAGTTAAGAATATACCCTCCACTATCAAAATGTCGGACTTTTCTATGCCATCTTAAAAGTTTTTATTTGCACCGTTTTGCATCCAAGAATGGTGTTTTGCACCTTAATGGATTAGCGAGAAAAAATATTTAATATGAGATAAAATTAAGCTATTGGTCTTTTTGTCCATCCCCTGCACCGTCAAATTAAAATATGATGTCATTTTCCCCCTATTTTGCACAGTGATGCATCAAAGTATTACGTTTTTCACCCCTGCTACAGAAACGGTACGACTGGTTTTGTTTGGATTTGGGATCCAGTTAAGAGCAGCCCCAAATATTAAAATGTTGTTTTTAATGTGAATTTAAAAGTTTTAATTTTCACCGATTTTCCCCCAAGTATAGCGTTTTGCACCGTGATAGTTATACAAGAAGAAATATATTTAAAATTAATAAATGAGATGAGCCAAGCCCCTCCCCCCTCAATGATTGGATGGTTTTTTAATACCAAAATAAATGGCTTGTCTTGCATTGTTTTTCACTCAAGAATGGCGTTTTGCATCTTAATGGATTAAAGAAAAATTTTCATATTAGAAATTATTTTCTAAGCACTAATAAAACAGTTTTCATTTAAAAAAAATCAAATTTTCAAAAAGTATTATCTTTTTGCTAATTACCCTAAAATTATTTATATTTGTTAAAAATAAATATTATCTTCTTTTTATCATGAAAAACAATTCAACAGATACCTATTTTAAATAACATGTTAAAATACTTTTCTAAAATTTATCACAAGTAAGCTACCCTCAAATTAATATATTTTATAAAAATCATCATACGATATTATTAAATCCGGTAAAATAGTCCTCAAATGGCAAAATTGATCAATATATCTTCAAATCCCCACAACAGAGGCTGATTGGTCTAAGGCCTCACTTTCAAGTTACACTGGCCTGCTGAAGACAGGGATATTGGTGTTTTAATCCCAGTCGGGTCTACCGAGGGTGGTTTTCCCGAATTGGTTTTCCACTTTCCTTCCAGACAAATGCAGCTATATTACCTCTATAATACTTCCTTCCTCCTCCCTACCCAATTAGAATAATATAATAATTATCATAGATGCATATTACCTGAACAGGCAGTAAAAAGTGGCGAATGAAATTTTTTAAATACAATTTTACAAATATCAGTAGTCAGCACTACTATTAAATGAATTGTTTAAGAAAAATTAATATACATGTAATTATTTTTATTGAAAAAAACTTTCCAGATACACATTTTGAGCCAAATCTTTAAAGCCATTTTTAAAACATTTCAAATTTTATAAGTACATTTCTATTTGTCATGTGAAAAACTCTCCAGGTATTCATCTTTAATACAACATCTTGAGCTATTTTCGAAAATTTTTTACTTTCCAGAAATGACTCTTCTTTATACTGCCCTAAAACGAATGTTTACTCAAAAAATAAGTGTACAGTGTTATTTGTCAGATCAAACACTAGCTAGATACACAATCTAAACGAAATTGGTAGAGCCATCTTGAAATATTTGTAATTTTAACTACCGTTAGTATAATGATTAGTCTCAAAATCAATACAAGTTCCCAAAGTATAGCCATTATATTTCGAACAAAATCATTTAAACAGTTTTGGATCTATGTTCAGAGACAGACAGAATTGTAAAGTCAATTTATTTTAATTCAGGGGAACATAAAACGTAAAGATTCATCATAATCTCAAGGTTGGAAATGTTCATGATTACATTACTTTCTCATTATATGAGAAAATAAAAAAATCTACAAAAAACAGTTAAACTATATCTAAAACATAATTTCTAGTATGTTAATGGTTATTTCTTAGAAGTCAAACATTTAAATATAAAATACAGTTTACTAAATTATGCTCCATCATTAAGTACTTTAACAATGGTAGGCAAAAAAGCATAAAGTAGCACTTGTAGCTCGTGAACTGTAATGATTTGAAATCATTAAACCACTATTTATAGCTTAATATTATACATTTGTTAAAATTGTACAATAGAATGTTGGTGGTCAAATGACCTTAAAGATGTCAGAACTGCTCAAGCGATACACAATGCATGCGCCTGCTTCACATCCACAAGAGGTATTACTTTGTATCGCTAAAACACTATTTTATTTTAAAAATAACGGTGGCAGTTTTCCAGAAGAAGTAAAGTTCGCAAAATTTTGTACTGTACATGTCTACCATTATTTAAACAATACATCTTCTAGTCTCAAGGTCACAGAAAGATAGGGTGAGGAATGTAAAATAGAATGCGATTGATTGTCTGTCATTCCAACGGTCGAGGATGTAAGAAAAAAGGGAAAGTCATAACAGTGAAGAAATTAGATAAACTACTTTTATTATTCCTGTTCATACTCACGTAACAACCATCCGAACGTTTAGGTAAGACTTATTTTGGAGAGAAAATTATATCATATTTTAGAAGATTAAAGAAGTTTAATCGACCATGAAAAATAAATTTAAATTTTTCTTTGTCGGGTGATTAAACTAAAAAATTAATAAAACTGTAATATATGTTTCTTATATAGACCTAAGTTTTGACTTTCAAAAGTGACAGCTACTAAACATATGTTTTTGCAGATCATATGGTTTGGCGTAGGGATACATAATTTGGTCCGGTAACTTTTGTAAGCTGTCAGCCACCACCATTAAAGCCCTGGATCCACTATAGTTTTGGAGATCTCCAATAAAATTATGATAGGTTTATTTAAAGTATTTTCGGATGTCATTGGACGTCTTTGTGTGAATTTCTCGGAAATGTAAGAGAGGAAATTCTGGAGGCAGACACCGTAATCTGAATGGCAACAATAGCACCATCCTGTGATAAATTCCATAATGCCGGTCATTGTTCCACTTCAGATATAAAATTACCTATGTTTAATTCAGGTAAACTCATATCAAAACAACTTCACAATATTTGACAGTGCAGATGAATACCAACAGACAATATATAATCAGATAGCTAAATATAAAAAGATAACCTTTCGTATTACGAACAATATTCAACAGGTGGCTTGTGAGCTGGCACAAGTTGAGAGACTGTCCGGGGTTACTGCCCTGAGTGAACGAAACAATATATTTATTAGCACCGCATCTTACTGCCCGTTAGGGTTATACGCTTATGTATTAATTACGCTAATGGCCTAGGAATTGGGAAGGTTGTATTTAGAGGAAGTGAACCCTCATTTGTGTGGAGGAAGAGTGGAAAACTATTTTAGGAAAAACCACCCCCAGTTCGCACGACCGAGATTCCAACCTCAATCTCCACGTCCTGAGCATTCTAGCTCAACACGAAACTAGCACTTTAGCTAACTACGCCACCGAGGTGAGTCGAAATAATATAAACACGTGATTAGCTAAGCATTCACCGGGTTTGCGACAGTCATCCTGATGGGCAACTGCGCCACAAATCGCCATTAGTGGGTCACTTCTGTTCAACTGTTGTCGGGCCGGGCGACTCAATTGCTTGGTGTGAAGCCCCTAACCTGCTTCCATGTTAATCAACAGAGCGATAGTCGACTACGAATGTTGCCGAGCGATAGTTGCCTGACGATTGTTGCTAAGTGATAGTTGCCTAGTATGAAACCGCTCTAACCTACTCTCAACCGTTAAGATAACTCAATATTTTCGTCCATTTTGAATGTTCCTTCTTTTTAAGTTGCAATGAAAATAAAAATAGTTAAATAGATCACTAAATACTTGAATATTGTTTTTATTAGAACTTCAACTCCAAGGTTATTGATGAGGTATTGATATTTATAGGGTAGCTTAGAGGAATTGTACCCACATTAGCGTGGAGAGGGGATAGGAAAACTGCATAGATAGTTTACTTTTGAAACACACACTCAATGCACCCAGCTGAAACTCAAACCTCAACCTACACGTCACTGGGAAACCATTTTATTGTGAGTTTGATGCCATAGACCAGTATTTCTCAAAGGGTCAAATTGTGGTCCTGATACCACTGGGGGTCCACAGCGGCCTATCAAGTGGTCCGCAGGACCCCGGGTAGTTTAGTAATAATAATAAATTAATCATGTTTATCACATATAGCACAAATATTTGAAATGAAGAGATTAAATATGGAATATCCATACTATGATGTATTTCTTTCCTCGGGAGACACAAGTAAACAGAAAAGGAAGTTTGTACAAAATTTAAGTCAACAAATCTGATCAATCATGTATAAAAATTAGGAGGTTTAAAATGTTAAAAATAATAAAAAAAACTATTACCTATTAATTCAACGTGATAGTATATATTTTTTGTTTCATTTAGTTAATATATTTTTGTCTTGTATTTATAGTATCGTACTACTAAATGTTTTTAACATAAAATAATATTACCTAAAATTATATTTATTCTGAATCACCTTAAAATATTTTCACCCTCCTCTTCCTTGCCTCTTCGGAATTATGGTGGTTTCCTGTGGTGCATAAGTTTCATTTAATGGTCCTTCTTCATTACCAAAACCTGAGAAACGCTGCCATAGACCATACGACCATTGTTGTTTAATGGTATCATTTTTTTACTTGAAATATTTCCAAAATCTGCTGTTTTAGTTGAATATTGAGTCATTAGCGATTTACTAACACAACGTATAGTTCATTTTTACCTCCAATGCATTTATTGTATTGTGGAGAAACAATATTACATTTATTGAATGGATTTCTTTCAAACTATATAGATGTTATATGGTGACAACTCGAGTCAAAATAATATTATGTACAGAAATATATACTACCGGGTCTTACTACCCGTTCTGGTTTCACGCATATATACACATTACGCTAATGTTTTAGGTGTGGGAAATGTTGATTTTTAGGGAAAGGTTGAATTTAGGGGAAGTGTACCCATATTTGAGTGAAGGAAAAGTTTAAAACCGTTAGGATAAACAGCTCTGAGTACACCTGACTAGGATTTGAACCCCGAGCTACCCGTAATCGGCAGTTCAGTCCAACATGAAAGTGACAACGTTGGACCATGTGGTCACAGAAGCAAATGACCCGAACGGGTAGTAAGACGCGGTGCTAAAGTAATATTCAAAATAAGTTTCTAAATAGTTTTTATTATTATTATTATAATTATTATAATTATTATTATTTAGAACCCATGTATAATATTAGTCTACTGTTTAGTAGTGATTATTATTAGCACCTTGTCTTACTACCTTTTCGGGTTATACGCACTTACGCTAACGTGTAATGAATGGTAAGGTGATTGTGAGATGAAATGGAGGACCTACAGTTTAACGTGGAATCCGAACCACGGTGGAGGCCTGGCATCCCACACATTCACAAGTTGTGAATAACACACGTCTCGTCAAAGGTGAAGGAAGGGTTTGGCAATCAGATAAATCTTTGCCGGGACCGAGGATTGAACCCTGGACCTCCAGTGCAAAAGTCTGACATCTTACCCCTAGACCGCCAGGTCACCGATTAGTAACTTATTTCTGAACATTTTGTTTCAAACTTCAATAAACTGTAATATGAAAAAGAATCTAAGCTTGTCTGTTGTAAGTTTGTTAGATAAGCATGATTTTTCAACTAATCTTTGAAGCTACCATTTATAACGTCAATAGGTCTAACAGAAACCTTAGCCTCAATAACAGCAACATTAGCCCCCATAACATAACAGAATCAAACAATTCTTTGATGTAAGAATATTAGTTCGGATTTTTACATCCACTAAAATTGAACCATTTATCAAAAAATATAGCAAAAAAATAATAAATTAGCTTAATTTGTAAATATGATAGTTATTATGCTTGCCGTGCAATGTATAGCAACTAGCAGAAATATGTGCATGTTACCAACATTCATTAATTCAAACTGACAAATGCACACTAAAGAAATGTAACTATTCACGTGGATGTCAATATTTCGGTTACAATGATTTATTGTTCAATTGTTTAGTGGTCATGACAATCCATTAGTGCCTAACAATGTTCCCACACGATATACAAACACGCAGTACGTGGAAGGAAACTGCAAACTTGCTGCGGTAAAACCAGTGTAAGTGATCCATCAGTCCCCGCCATTTCTGGTGAAAGGCTTATGACGCAGATAATCCTCCTTCTACCCGCCATAAACAATAAGCTTCTACTACATGTTTACAACCTGGCTGTTGCGATGCTTGGACAGACTGCGCAGTTAGCGAGCAGTGGATTCTGAACAGATAAAAAAATATACGGTCTTTTTTTTAGAGAAGATAATCGATTAATTGAAGGAATCATTAGTGATAGAAACTTTAAAAAATATAATTCATTCGTCATTAGTATTTGTCAACTGTCCTCAAAATAAATATCCTTTTTAACTATAGAAAATTATTATATTAACTCAGATTGTTCTGCTAGATAAACCTTGATATGGTCGCATATTGTCATGCTAGAAATAGTTAAAGGTATTAGTTGTGGTTAACGGACTGTAATATTTAATTAACGTGTTAATGTACTAACCATTGTTATCTTCTGTAAAACATAACTATATAATTACGTTGTATGTTATTTTAGTGCTATCTTTGTTATTCATGGTGTTTTTAAAAGTAATATTGAATTATTTCTGTATTTTGTAGGCTACAACTTATTGTATTTTTTACCAGAGTAGATGATAAGGTTGGAGTAGAGGTTTTTAGGCTACAACTTATTGTATTTTTTACCAGAGTAGATGATAAGGTTGGAGTAGAGGTTTTTAGGCTACAACTTATTGTATTTTTTACCAGAGTAGATGGTAAGGTTGGAGTAGAGGTTTTTAGGCTACAACTTATTGTATTTTTACTAGAGTAGATGGTAAGGTACGAGTAGAGGTTTTTAGGCTACAACTTATTGTAATTTTTACCAGAGTAGATGATAAGGTTGGAGTAGAGGTTATTAGGCTACAACTTATTGTATTTTTTACCAGAGTAGATGATAAGGTTGGAGTAGAGGTATTTAGGCTACAACTTATTGTATTTTTTACCAGAGTAGATGATAAGGTTAGAGTAGAGGTTTTTAGGCTACAAATTATTGTATTTTTTACCAGAGTAGATGATAAGGTTGGAGTAGAGGTTTTTAGGCTACAACTTATTGTATTTTTTACCAGAGTAGATGATAAGGTTGGAGTAGAGGTTTTTAGGCTACAACTTATTGTATTTTTTACCAGAGTAGATGATAAGGTTGGAGTAGAGGTTTTTAGGCTACAACTTATTGTATTTTTTACCAGAGTAGATGATAAGGTTGGAGTAGAGGTTTTTAGGCTACAACTTATTGTATTTTTTACCAGAGTAGATGATAAGGTTGGAGTAGAGGTTTTTAGGCTACAACTTATTGTATTTTTTACCAGAGTAGATGATAAGGTTGGAGTAGAGGTTTTTAGGCTACAACTTATTGTATTTTTTACCAGAGTAGATGATAAGGTTGGAGTAGAGGTTTTTAGGCTACAACTTATTGTATTTTTTACCAGAGTAGATGATAAGGTTGGAGTAGAGGTTTTTAGGCTACAACTTATTGTATTTTTTACCAGAGTAGATGATAAGGTTGGAGTAGAGGTTTTTAGGCTACAACTTATTGTATTTTTTACCAGAGTAGATGATAAGGTTGGAGTAGAGGTTTTTAGGCTACAACTTATTGTATTTTTTACCAGAGTAGATGATAAGGTTGGAGTAGAGGTTTTTAGGCTACAACTTATTGTAATTTTTACCAGAGTAGATGGTAAGGTTGGAGTAGAGGTTTTTAGGCTACAACTTATTGTATTTTTACCAGGCTAGTTGGTTAGGTTGAAGTAGAGGTTTTGTAGAGAGGTGGCACGCTCAAGTTTTTTTGTGTAAATAGGTGACGCTGGAGAAAAAGATTGGCTAGCCCTGCACTTTACCCATGTAAAACCACCTTAACTACATTCGCTGACCTAAATAGATATATGTACCAATTCAAATGTTCCGGGTTTGATACCCTTGTTGAAAAAAAAAAGTTTGAAACGAGCACACCAGGGTTTATGTCTTAATTTTGTTTTTGTTTATGGCATTACTGAACAGGAGAGGCATTACATCCAGTTCAGTCGCCTGTGTTTAGACTTTTAGCCACTCTGGTGGCATAGAACAATGCCCAGGGTACACCTATGTAGGTTGTCTACACGTCGTACCCGCAATGATGGGATGTGATGATAGTGAATATGTAGATGTGGGCCAGTGGGAGTTTAAACCTAACTTAGCCTAACTAACCAGCCCCTGGTGAACGTTTGGATAATTACTCAATCTACCAGCAGGGAATCGAACATGGGACCCCTAGGTCCGTATCCAAGTGCACTGACCACTACACCACGGAACCAGATTGTCCTACTCTTGAGTTATGAATGTTATACTAAGTGAAGGCAATTCCTTCATCATTGAAATATTGTGAGTCATTTGACCCCTCTGTGACGTCACGAGCCTCGTCTTTGAAGGAGGGTGTATGCAGACGTCAGCGGACCAGGGGAAGCTAAGTGGCTGACGTGCAAAAGGTATAAAAACAGCAACCAGCCCGCATTGTTCTTGGAAGATGGCGACTGAACTCGCTGTATGACGCTCTTGTCTTTGATATAAACAAACACCTTCTGCAATGTTCAATTGTTCAATGTTTACAGAAGTACGGTACAGCTTCGCTCACACGCAACTAGTACTTAAAAATCTGTATAAATATTGTCATTGGGAGAATTATCATGTTCACGCCATTTAGTTTACTTTGACTTGCGCCATTCTGGGCTATCCGTGTTTAATTACATTGACATCAACATTGGTGGTCGCAATGTCTAAGGCGTCACTCTCACTATATAGTAGATATTCCATGACAGGAGGTCGGGGTTCCACTCCCGATCTGATGTAATGAGTTTGTTTTCTCCCTCCAACCATGTTCTCATCCCTAGCATCCATGTGTGAAAACGTTGATATCTCGGATGGACAAAATATACTCTAACATATGGTAGAGAAGACTATAGTATGATTTAGAGGAAATGTACCTTCATATGTCTGAAGGAAGAGTGGGTAATTATTTAGAAAAAAAATTCCTCAGAACACACAACCGGTATTCGAAACTCGATCTCCTCACCAATGATGGTCCAGTCTAATGCGTGGGTGATGTCTTATTCCATGAGACCACCGATGCGGGTATTTTTCTAGTTAGTGATCCTAGTACCCGTTTTGGTGTTCGCATAGCCTACGGCAGGGGTCGACAACCTACGGCACGCTTGCCAAGGGTGGCACCCGGAATGATTTTCAATGGCACGCTGAGCAATTTGAATCAAAATAATATAAAACCTTTATCTTTAATTAAAACTATTGCTATGAGTAATAATTTTGATAACAACTTGTTTTATGTTTAAATGATACAATAGTTTTGTTTCAAAATTTCATAAAAATATTTTCAGAACTTAAATTTTGCTAAACACATTTATAGCTTTTATATTTAATCTGATTTATTTTAAAATATCAAATATTCAAGAAACAGTAGTTATTTAATGTATTCGATTTAGAAACATGTTGTTACATTTACATTTTACAAGATCAACCTAAATTTGTTTTGATAGTTGTACTAATTAACTAACTAATATAAAAATATAAATGATTTGGGTGGTCTTAGTTTGGTTGGCGCACTGTGCTACTTTGCAACATTACTTCTGCACAACACTACTAAAAGTTTGCCGACCCCTGGTCTTAGGCATCACTCTCGCAGTAGACGAGACTGCAGATGACAGGGAGATTGAGGTTCGAATATAGGTTGGGTATAGTGAATGTTTTTTTCTTTTCAAAATGGTGTTGCACTCTTCCTCCATGCAAATGTGGGTATACTTCATCTAAATATAACCTTCCTCATCCCTAAACCACTAGCGCAACAAGTATATAAGCGCATAACCCGAACGGGTAGTAAAACGTGGTGCTAAGATAAAAATAATAATAATAATAATAATAATACAAATTATCTCAGTGTAAATGTACATTTTTTTTAAAGGGGTGAGCACTAAAACCACAAATATAAGTGTATGGTTCTGCTTTATAATTTCTGAAATAATGAATGCAATTTCTATATAAAATAATCTATTATCTGAATTCAAAACCTGCCCGGGGAAAACCAATACTGTCCGTAACAATAACTTGATATTTTCAAGTTGGAGAGTTTTTAACTGAAACCAAAATATACAAATATATCACACCAAAGTAGACGATTTACATACATCGGCAGTTAACTTTCACCAGCTGTCTCACTCAAGCAATAAATAATGGAATTAGCAATAAGCATGGCTAAAACCACAGTAAATACCATAAGTTACTTTCCAGGAGGTAAAATTTTTTTTTGTAGATTATTCATCTCTGATTTAGATTCCCTTCAACAAAATAAATAAGTTTTTAATTGAGTTAAATCTCTCAACATAGCCATGCAGATAAAAATGTAAATTGCTATCAATTTTGAAAAGTAAGGGGTAAAAATCCAACGTTATTCCATTCTGAGGACTGGAGTAGAAACTAAAACTTGATTATTTTGTTAGAAATATAATTTAAACATTATCTATGAGAACAATTGTCGTCGCATCTAGCTATTGATTTGGGGCTACACGCATGTGTATTAGCTACGCTAATGTGTTAAGACTTACTAAGGTCGAAACCCGATTCTGTGACCAAATGGTCTCAGGCGCCACTCCAGTAATAGACTAGACTACTGAGACGTGAAGATTGGGGTTCGATTCTGGTTGGGTGTACTGTGTTGGGTTTTTCTAAATGATTTTATGGTTTTCCATTCTGCCTACATTCAAATTTGGGTACCTTTCCTTTACTTTAAACCTTTTCTATCACTAGTATGTTAGGACAATTAGATCTTATGCATACAGCCTGGACAGATAGTAAGACTCCGTGACTAAAGAAAGATCTTGTAAGTTTAAACTATCCCCAACTGACAGCACGGAAGACAAGACACTAGTAGCCCTCGGGATATCTTGCTCCACTACGTCACACCGCGAGATAGTATTGTGATGTTCCACATCCGTTTGGTTTACCGTTATTCCTCGCTCCTCTTGCCCTCTTCGAAATGTCCTCCCCTCTTCCCTCTCTCCCCCTACAGCCCCACCCCTACCACCCCGGACATGTTGGTTCTTGAGGATTAATTATTAATGATTGTTTATTAATTATTGTTAGTTGATTATTGTTAATTAATTAATTGGTAGGATAGAGGTGTTGTACTTTATCTATGGGCAACAGCGCTATGTAGTTTATTTGTTGGAGCATGCGGGCATCCGTGGCTCGCCTTGTGCTTTTTGAGAACCTTTTTTTCCAGTTGTTGTGCTTTTTGAGAACCTTCTTCTCCAGTTGTAGACTGTCGTCTGATGGCCAAACGTATTCGAACAAGCCCTCCCCCCCTCACTTCCCTCCTCTAACTGCCGGTCATTCACTTGTTGGATACGGGAATCCTCCCCCAGAGCCAGTCATTACCGTGTTGTTCATCCCTCGTCCGGTGGTAATGAACCAGTCATTAACCTCTACACATTGAGGAGTCGTTGCCTTGTATTGACAGGAATAGATAGCGACACACAGTTTCATTCAGACTGCCTTTGTGAAGAACAGTTAGCAGGCACTCAATCTCGTACACCCAAGGAAAGCGGACATGTCTACATGTTCAGGATGCAACGCCAACTGATTGACACAGTATTAAAATCTGAGATTCTTATTTATTATGAAAAAACTTATCCATAGATTTCTCCTGTTAAATCAAGCTTTCTATATATTGATGCAAGTAAACTACGTTTATTTTATTTTAGATAAATAAATAAACTGCATCATTGATAATGTAAAAGAATAACTTAAGACTATAGAACAGTGTGTTTCTAATATATATTTAATAATATTATATAATAATATATAATATTTAGCACCGCATCTTACTACCCGTTCAGGTTATACGCTTTAAGTTCTAATTACTCTAATGGATTAGAAATGGGGAAGGTTGAATTAGAGGAAGTGAACCCGCATTTGCGTGTAGGGAGAGCGGAAAACCAAAAAACCTCCACCAGTTCAGCCGACCGAGATTCGAACCTCGATCTCCCCGTCCTCAGCAGTCGAGCTCAATACAAGCGCGTTAGAAAACTACGCCACCGAGGCGGATAATATATATTTAACAAAATTTAAATTTTCAAAAAATAAATTATACGTGAATTACCTGAAATTTATTTGTTATTTGTAAGTATTAGATTTTTCCTGTTAAAATCAAGCTTTCTATATATTATCGCAAGTAAACTATGCTTATTTTATTTTAGATAAATAAATAAACTGCATTATTGATAATGTAACGTAGAATGTATTGAAGAATAACTTAAAGCCCTTAGAACAGTGAGTTTCTAATTTTAATTTTCAAAAAATAAATTATATGTGAATTACCCGAAATTTATTTGGTATTTGTAAATATAAACGTTGAATCAACGGCACGATTTCTGGCTGAAACGGTTAGTTACCCCTTAATATCCAATAGCACCTCACAGCTTCTGACTATCCTTTCACGGACAATGGAGCTCTCTCTCTTAACAAAATAAATTAACAAGTCTCTCGTCCTATGCAATAGTGGACTAAGTACAAATAAATGAAATGGTTAATGCTCAGTAATTGTTAGGATTTAAATTGTATCTACAACTAATATGAAATAGGTATTTAGCTTAGCATTGCACGTAGCAGGAAGTTCTTAACATAAAGAATAACCACACGGTTTAAGGCACTCCTCTCTTAATAGACTAGACTGCTAAAGATGGGAGTAAATCGGGTTTTGATCTCTGTCAGATGTATTGAGGCTGGTTTTTTTTCGGATACCTTTCATCTAAACTCTTCCTGCTACCAAACACAATAGCGTAATAAATATATACGTGTGAACAGGTATTAATAAAAGACTGGATACATTGTATAGTCCAATTTTAAGAGGAGGCTATGGACTAGAGATCAAAATCAAATACAATGCAGGTTTAATATAAATATTGAAATATATGCCAATGAATGTGAACAATGTTTTTTCATAAAAGAGTTAAAATTGTGAAAAAATATATATTTAATTCTCCTAAGGTTGTATAAAAAATACATATATTAATTTTTATTTAGCTCAATTGAACGAGAAACCTTATCTCAGGACTACTGGGTTTAAACACATGATTAAGATATCCCTTCTCTTTGCCTGTCTGGTTGCCGTAGAAATATTACATGATACAACAAGAAGCTGGTTGATAATTCTCGGGGTAAAACACATAAGAAATGCACTTGCAACTGTATTTTATATAATATTGTAATGTAACAAAATTAATAGTTATCATGAAATAAATAAAAAAACTAATTTTTGTTATTTGTTTGGTTATTTATGTATTCTGAATTTTAGTCATATAAAATCCTGCCTATGGAGCTCCGTTAATTTACATATCTAAGGTAACATAATTTTCTTAAAAAACTTGAAACAAAGACAAAATGTTGGTGTTTGTAAATTTTATATTAATATGTATAAACTTTGTTTTGTTAACAAGGTATTGATTATTATACCATAATTTCAATTAAAATTAATAAGTAGCCTTGCTCCTCATATTTCCATTTTCCTTTTTTTTAAGTTATCATAAGATATAGTCACTATGTGACTGATTACAATTTTAGAAACAAAACAAAAAATAGTAGACTTCTCACCCATAGACATTCATTAGTTGAAAAATACATATCTTTATATTTAATTAAAGATATGAATAAACTTCTCACCTCCTCTCCAAGTTAAATTCAACACTCTTGTGTAAATCTTTTATAGTTTAAAATTGTAATAACTTGCAGCACTGTGTCCCTTTTTGCCTCTTGATTGGGAACTTAAACATCCCGGCTTTAATACAATTTTTAAAAGCGACGCCAATAATAAAACAAAAACTAATCGTCCCCTTTAATTCTTAAAACCAATAAACAAAACAAACAAAAAAACTTTCCAAATACACACCAAAGAGGTGATACCATTTAGAACTAGGAATATTGCTAGAATAGTGACGTATGGATGAGAGGTTGAGTAAAAGGAAATGGTAAAGAGAAATACTTTAATGAATCAACGAATATTTGGAGTAAAATAGTATCTGGCTGAAATTGTTTTAATTTAAAATTCGTTTAAATAAAAACCCTGCTGCAACGATATTCAAGTAGTTCATTAAATAGCCATCTAGCTATGCGTCTATCAGCGCGCATTCTAGTTGCAAAGTTAGATAACTATTGCCGGTTAGTTCAACTAATGTCTAAAATAAGCGCTAGCAATTATTACTTGTAATGATTCCCCGTGGACTTGACTTTTTTTTTAATTGTCACACGCGATATTGTTTGCTGATGCTTCCAAGATTTGATTATTAACATAGGGTTATTATGTCTTCTATCATTAAAATAATTATCCAATAAAGTTTTTCTGAGTGCCAAAGTCAGTTTTATTCAAATTAACACCAAATAATGTATGTAGTTTTACTGATTAAAATAAGATAAATATAAATATTAAGCCAACTATACAAAAATAGTCAAACTCTTAAAAAATGTGTATTTTAATCTGTCAAAATTGAAAAGCGCGCTAGTTTGGAGTTATTTACATCTTGCCTTGTGTCTTCTTTTTTCTTCTTTTACAATCACGAGATCCGCCACTCACTTGTTTGATAGATCTGCGCATGCGTTAAAATAAATCATAGCCGACATAAATAAAGAAAGAGTCAACAAACTTCTTAGAAGGATAATTAATATGTTTAATACAAGGTAAATCTTCTTCCTTAAGTCAAAATTCCTTATTTAAATTATTTAAAACAATGTTATACGTTGTTCCTTCAGTCCTTTTATTTTATTGAATGGAATGTAAATAGTATTATTTGTCAGGCCGGCCATAAAGTGTGTTAAGCGACGGCCGAACTTTGAAGTGTTTAATTTCACACGAAAATAATTTGGAAACTCTTCACAAAATTTAGAAAAATATAGGGAAATACATGGTAGGGTGGCAAATAACGTTACACAGTGATCAATTGGTTCATCGGAAACTGTTGTCTAGTCTTTATCTTTTTTTGCTAAAAAAAATTGGATTGTTGGGGGAAAATGAAGACTCCAAATAAGGGTTAAATTAGTTTTTTTCAAATTGAGATCCTTTTTTATAAAGAATTTGTTTTTTTTCGAGTCTTTTCCTAATTGTTAAAATTAATCACGTCTTGATTATAATGGATCAGAATGTCGATCTGTACCTGGTGCTAGAGTCATATGGTTTGATGGAGTTTATCCAAACTGAGATTTAAATGGCATTTGGTCATACCTAGAGGTCAGATCATAATATATATTCTGAAGATAAAATTAATGGTATTTCTATGTGGATGAGTTTTGAAAAGACTTAAAAAATTGTTTTAAGCTGTTCAAATTGTGTATTTATAGTTTTTTTCATATGATTACAAATTAATATATTTGTTTTTATTAGTAAAATATATTTAATGGTAGTTTATCAATACCCATTTCAGTGGCTGAATGGTCTAAGGCGTTACTCTTGAATCGAATTGGCTTGAATATAACGAGGATATCGGGGTTTGAATCCTGGTTGAGTCTAATAAGGGTTGTTTTTCATAAATGGTTTCCCAATCTCCTTCCACGCAAATGGGGGGTATAATTTCTATAAAATACTTCCTTCCTCATCTTTACCCCACTAGAGTAATTATTATAAATGTGTACAAGCTGAACAACCTGTAAGACGCGATGACAATAAAGAGGTTTCCCAGTAACTAGTCAATTTTTGGATAATTGGAATATGATAATTATGAGAAAGTTTTAACAATTTTTTGTCTTGCTAATTGTTCTAGCTTTCCCTAATTTCAAAATTACGTTTCATTAATAAATTTAACTTACAAGTATGAAATAAAATAATTAGATGTCGTTAGTAACCCAATTACACATTACAGTCACTATAAACTCAATTGGTAAACAGCCAGAAATAAATGAGGGAAACATTCTTAGTGTATCTCGACAGGCCGGTAGCGGACAAATATATCATTTGAATAAAAAACTGACTCTGGCTACAGGGTGTAGAGGGTAAGGGATGTAAAATTAATTCTTTGTGTGGGTAAATATTGATGGCAAGTACAAGGTATAACACATACATTTCTCTCTAAATGTCGGACTCGATCCACTGTACGAGTTTGGTTGTGTCCAGCACTACTCAGAGGGAAAGGGGGCCAAAGGGGTAGTTTTACCCAGGAACCAGCTTATAGATTCCTTCATCAACCCAATCAATATTTCACAAAAACCAGTCTTCTGCAGACAAAACACACGCGCATATAAGACCATTTTTTAACAGTTTGTTTAAGGTGGTGAGTTTTGTAGATATAAAGATAATCTAGCCTACAACTTAAGGGAGCTTTTGTAACTTTTCCATGAAGATTTTTGTATTAGATTTTATTAACATTATATTTAAACACTAAACTATGTTAATTACTATATGTGAAAGGGGGCACCCAAAATTCCATTTCCCTAACAATCTGAATCCTCTGGATCGCACTGTTCGTGTCACTGTTTTTTTAAGAAGTAAGATAAATACCAAAAAGATGGGGTGTAAAATTGTTTACTTCCTATTTAGGTGTGTGACAGTGGTTTTATAGATCTCAATCCGTCTTATGTTGTTTAACCTGGATAGAAGCACGGAGTAGCCAAGCGTCAAAGATCCACGCTCATATTCACTTCCATCATATGCAAGCTTTGATACAGAATCACTATGGCTATAAACCGGCCTAGAGCCATAGTGATCAGAGCAACTGGATGCTGACCTAGAGCTATAGTGATCAGAGCAACTGGATGCTGACCTAGAGCTATAGTGGTCAGAGCAACTGGATGCTGACCTAGAGCCATAGTGATCAGAGAAACTGGATGCTGACCTAGAGCTATAGTGGTCAGAGCAACTGGATGCTGACCTAGAGCTATAGTGGTCAGAGCAACTGGATGTTAACCTAGAGCTATAGTGATAAGAGCAACTGGATGCTGACCTAGAGCTATAGTGGTCAGAGCAACTGGATGCTGACCTAGACCTATAGTGATCAGAGCAACTGGATGCTAACCTAGAACTATAGTTATCAGAGCAACTGGATGCTGACCTAGAGCTATAGTGGTCAGAGCAACTGGATGTTAACCTAGAACTATAGTGGTCAGAGCAACTAGATGCTGACCTAGAGCTATAGTGGTCAAAGCAACTGGATGTTAACCTAGAGCTATAGTGGTCAGAGCAACTGGATGCTGATCTAGAGCTATAGTGGTCAGCGCATCTGGATGCTGACTTATAGGTCCCTGGATCGATTCCCTGCTAGTACTGGCGAAATTTTCTTAGATAGGGAATAATTACCATGGTCGGTTGGTAAGGTTTAAAATATTCACTGGCTGCACACAGAGCCATCTCTACTAGAGACGGCTATGCTCCAAACCATCATATTCCCTATCACCATCACCTTAACTGATCGGGACATGGGAAGAGCCTCCACGGAAAGAATGTTTGGTCAGTACATTCGGGCGTCTCCTGGGCAGCGGTATATTAGTACTGGCTAGTCTTTCCACTAACTCGGCTACAGATTCATGCAGCCCAGACATTACATATTATTATTAGTAGTAGTAATATTATTATTTATGTTATTTCAAATCCACACAAACTTTCTTTC
The DNA here is from genome assembly GCA_901482245.1 of Timema douglasi. Taxonomy (NCBI): domain Eukaryota; kingdom Metazoa; phylum Arthropoda; class Insecta; order Phasmatodea; family Timematidae; genus Timema; species Timema douglasi. The sequence goes on from CABEEJ010000542.1 coordinate 71,356, forward strand.
TCTGAACTTAAAACATACTTTGTTCGATATCTTAGCTCAGTCAGAAGTGTGTCTGTCTACTGACATAAGGGTCCCTGGTTAGATTCCTGACATGGCCAAAAAATATTTAGTTGAGTATCTGTGGGTTCTCCCTTTCAAAGTGAAAAACTAACGGTTGGAGGCTGGATGATGTGTCCATTCTAGATTTATATTAGTTTATAAGTCGTGTGCTGCTATAATCAGTTGATTCAGAAAAGTACACACTATACACTTAAAATAAATAAATAGAGTAAATAAAAATACTTTAAACTTCATTTCATGTCATAAAAAGGGTTTAATATGTCCTAAAACATAAAAATCATCAAATATACAATACAAGATAAACACATTGTAATGAGTACTTCCAAAATCATGTATACATCCTGACAAGCTTTTTTCGTAAATACATAAATCATAGTTAAACCAAAAATAAATATTATGATTAAGAGAAGATAAAAAAAATGGCCATTTCTGTTTGGATGATATAAATGAAATTAATACGAGAATGATCTTTAAAATATAATTTATTAACTAATAACATAAATAATCATATTTTTTGTTTTAATCTCAGATAATTTATATTTTCAATTTTGATTCGCTTATTCTTGATGAATTTAACGCAGGATGTTATGATTAATGGTACAGTAATGCCTATAATATCCACACACAACAGAACGCATTGTTTATTACCACACAACAAGTTTAGATAAACAATGAAAAAATTGCATGATCTGGGTATATACATTTTTAGAATAATATAACTTCTCTGCAGTAATTTAGATTTAACTATTACACTAAAACATACATTTTAAATTATTTTTTTCATATATTTATAGTTAAATATTAACGTAAGGTTTAAAACTATGAGTTGAGTATTTTTTATGTCACCTCATCTTGTTTATTCCTAATTTGAATATCAAAAAATAATTTAAACTGCTGTTATTATGAGAAATAAATTGTTCCCCACAATCGCACAAATTGAACACATTGTTGAAAGGACCAGTGATGCCTGTGCTTGGGTGTGGTCCAACAATGACAAAGAAGAAGTACATTTCTTGCCCGTACTAAAACCTCCATGTATATTAAATTTCTTTTGTTTTTGTAACCCAGAGAAACGTTGTTGATATGATTGTTTGTTGTATTTTTTTGTTTTTTTAAAAAAAAGTATTGTTTGTGTTGTGATGAAGAACTGGCTATTGTGCATAAATAGAACTATTTTATTGGAGTGTGTACTGCTGTGGAAGATAACTGTTTGGGGGCATCTGAAAGGACCAGTGATGCCTGTGCTTGGGTGTGGTCTAACAATAACAAAGAAGAAGTACATTTCTTGCCATTACTAAAACCTCTATGGATATTAAATTTCTTTTGTTTTTGTAACCCAGAGAAACGTTGTTGATATGATTGTTTGTTGTGTTTTTTTTGATAAGAGAAAAAGTATTGTTTGTGTTGTAATGAAGAACTGGATATTGTGCATAAATAGGACTATCTTATTGGAGTGTGTACTGCTGTGGAAGATGTTGGTGAGAATAAATAACCTATAATTATTGTTGTGGTGTGAACCAATAGATATTATAATATGTTATTATCCATTATACCCGTTAGTGGCGAGTTCGGGTACCCAGAGGCCCGAGGTTAAGTCCGGGTTGTTTCTGCACTGGCGCCAGCCGGGCAGGCGTACAAATAGTGTGTGGAAACAGGGATGTGGACTTATTGAAATGTTTGAGGGGGAAACAACCCTTACAATTTAATGGTAAGCATTCGAACGTACACTGAAAACAATTGAGTATAATGGCACAACTAATACCAATAATCTCTTGCCCCAGTATTATATCAATTTTGTCCACACGATATTTTTACCATCTCTTTTGCAACCAGCCACATCTATTTAGTTAATATCAGCACATAAAGAAATATTATTATTTTGTAAGACCAATTGATCAATTACTTTATTTAACATAGCACTTTATAGTTCAGATGTTTCACTAGGAAAGTATGTCGGGTCTATAACTTTAACACAAATATCACGACTCATTACAACTTACTGCACACAACAATCGAATTTTTTAGATACATCTAGACTTATCGTAATGCTTTTTGTTTTATTAAAATGCAATGTTACATCATATTTTAGCTCCCTAACAACCAATTATTCATTCTGTGACCATCTTCCATTATTAGCACCAACAGGCAACAATTCAAATATTGAGTATAGAAACGCTATAACTGAATCAACAAATGATGTGTTTGCACTTTACACACCAAGCTCAGGCTGAAAATATAATTTTGACACTCTGTTTTAGTCATTTTACTTTTCATAATTTGTGACACAATTTAAATCAAGAAAGGATTCTTTTTTAATTAAATTTAAAATATGGTTACTTTTTTCTTTGGTTTATTTATACTAAAGATAACAAAGTTAATTTAAAGATTCCCAGTGAAAAGAACTGGTAGCCTATATCAACCAGTTTCAAATAATACGAAAAGTTTGTTTTTCTGATATAAAACGAATAGCTATTTTACCAAATACCTTTAATTGGTAATCATTATAGATTTTTTCTATCAACTTTAATATCGTAATATTAACATTTTTTTAGTTTTTAAAATAATATCAATATGTAACATATTATTTATTCTGTTGAATCAAACGTGTGAAATCTCAACCCTTTAATATCCACAGCAAAAGAGCCGAACTATATTGTACGTAGATCAAAATATTATATATTTTCTATTTGGTTATTTGGCTTCCATCCAACTACCAGATATATGTCTTGCTCCGGAAACTGTCGACAGTATTTTCATCTATCTTTCACAAAGCATCTCAGAAGATTAGGCTTTTGACATTTTCCGTTCATCGAGATACCAGCAGTTGTTATTACAAACTTTTCAATATATCGTTCTTCGCTGAATTGGGCTCCATTCTGCAAGGTCATATGACCTATTCATGAAGTGGTAATATAGGAGGCATTGTATGTTCTTTCCTTGAGTCTGTGCAGGGTTTGGGATCTATATAGGGGTAAGGGGTAAGCTCTTAACTTCTCTGCCAAATTAATTAGCGCTACTGTTGAAGAAATAACATCTTGTTTTCTTTAATTTTTTATACTGTATTTAAAATATCACTTCATTTAAATTTGCCATTTTTTATATAGTTGTATTTAAAACCATGAAAATTTTAATATAATATACACCATTATGGCTTTTACGAGTTTGTTCTATTTAATTTTAAGTTTGTGAGTTTTTAAAATGTGTATTTACAAATTTGTCCATATCCTACGTCAAAAATCGCCAATAATGGAGAATGATACAATCATATTAAGTTAAGCTAAGCTTTGGTTGACAAATTTTTATTTAGCTTTGAACATATTTTGCCTTTTTGGGATGTTCTTAAAACACAAATTAGTTATAATAGTGCCATGAGCCAATCATTTGTAATAATTATTTTGATTACTACTAATTATTTAGCTGTCTTGTTAGTTAATGTGAATCTCTTACCAACTTGAGCCCTAAAAATAATATAATTTGAAACAAAATAGTTAGTGTCTTAACCTACATTAACCTACAATTACGTCACAAAGTTATGTTTGTATCTTCATTCTTCTGTTTCTCTTTCTTGCCATTGAGCATTGGATTCTGAGATCCAACATTACAGCTAGTTTAATAATTGATACAAGATATAACCAGTTACAGATGTACTTGGTACAGTTTTTCACTTTAGAACATATTACGGTTTTGCACTAAGCTGATAGCATTAGTTCATCTGACATCCACTTAGCGCTCAAATTCCTGTTCTAATCATACTACAGAGCGCTACCATTCTATGCCTTTATTATCTATGAATTTGTGCAAGATAAAAATTCTATAAACCAGATTCTATTTCCGCGTGGAAAAGTCAGACAAACTAAAAGCATGGAGTCTATACATTGTAATACAATATGAAACATTTCAAAATGTAGAGTCTCTTAAAATAAGATTATATATTTAAATGAGTTAAATTTACTATTTAAACAATAACCTATGTTTTTAATAATCCAACATTTTCTTTCTTAACTAATAGCATACACATTGATGGATGTTTAAATAACCAATACAATTGATTTGGTATCTCTCACTCTGCTGCAGAAATAAAATAAAAATAATACAAATTTGTAATTTTATCTTAATTAACTTTAATGAACTTTTTTATAAAAATACCTTTACATTTAAAAAACGAAAATAGATAAATGCATTGTTAAAAACTGACCAAATGAAAACTTTGAATTTTTTATAGTATAGGAATATTTAGTTCAATTTATATCAATTACTCATGTTTATTAATTTATATCTAAACATTTATTTTGGAATACACGCGTATCCATTTGGGTGATTATTCTAAGACAAGTATGATATTTGTATATACATTATTGATTGTATATTCTTAAATAAAATGAATGAGAATAGATTAACGCCTCTGGTTATTATTATTGTTAAAATAATATTTAGTAACCAGGCTGTATAGGTATTTCTAAAAGTGACGTGGAGCGAGACATATTGTACATTTGAAGCTGAAGCGGGTTTACACTATAGGCCTACTACTAGGCACGGGCCTAGGGGCGGCGGCACATTTTGGATAACATTATTTTTATATTTTAATAATTACGTTTATGGTGTGGAACTGATTGCTTTTCTTTCGTAGTAATCTTTTCTCGAATACTAGTTTCCGCCCCCTGCCCCCACCCCTCTTTCCTTTGAAACCTCCTAAAACATTTGAAAAATGGGGGAAGGAAGGGGGGACGGACGCATATTATGATTTTGCGTAGGGGCGAAAATATTTTAAATCCACTACTGATTTGAAGAAGGAAAGCTGCTAGAGATGACGACATACCAACTGACCTTCTGAACGAAGGAAGGCATGAAGATCAACATTGAGAAGTCAAAAGTGATGGCAATTTCTAAAAATTAAGAGCCACTGATAATACAAATCGTAAACCAGTAGTTGGTAAACAAAGATCAGTGGAAGTACATGGGAAGTCGACTGACAAAGGATGCTAATGCACAAATAAAACTAGGTCGAGAATATCCATGGTCATGAAAGCATTCAATAAAAAGAGGTTACTGCTGACTAGCAAGTTGAGTTTGAAACTGGAGAAAAAAACTGAAAATAATCTGGGATCTTTTCAAACCCAGTATTCTGGAAATGGAGGATTCGAGACTCTTAGCTTGGACAGGTGCGTTCAGTAAGTGGGCTGGCGTGTTCGTGTAACATCGAGTATCGTTGTGTGTCGTGTAACATCGAGTATCGTGGTGTGTCGCGTAACATCGAGTATCGTGGTGTGTTCGTGTAACATTGAGTATCGTTGTGTGTCGTGTAACATCGAGTATCGTGGTGTGTCGTGTAACATCGAGTATCGTGGTGTGTCGTGTAACATCGAGTATCGTGGTGTGTCGCGTAACATCGAGTATCGTGGTGTGT
>CABEEJ010000542.1:77363-91043 GCA_901482245.1 Timema douglasi
TCGTGTAACATCGAGTATCGTGGCGTGTTCGTGTAACATCGAGTATCGTGGTGTGTTCGTGTAACATCGAGTATCGTGGTGTGTTCGTATAACATCGAGTATCGTGGTGTGTTCGTGTAACATCGAGTATCGTGTTGTGTTCTTGTAACATCGAGTATCGTGGTGTGTTCGTGTAACATCGAGTATCGTGGTGTGTTCTTGTAACATCGAGTATCGTTGTGTGTCGTGTAACATCAAGTATCGTGGTGTGTTCGTGTAACATCGAGTATCGTGGTGTGTTCTTGTAACATCGAGTATCGTTGTGTGTCGTGTAACATCGAGTATCGTGGTGTGTTCCTGTAACATCGAGTATCGTGGTGTGTCGTGTAACATCGAGTATTGTGGTGTGTCTTGTAACATCGAGAATCTTGGTGTGTCATGTAACATCGAGTATCGTGGTGTGTCGTGTAACATCGAGTATCGTGGTGTGTTCTTGTAACATCGAGTATCGTTGTGTGTCGTGTAACATCGAGTATCGTGGTGTGTTCGTGTAACATCGAGTATCGTGGTGTGTTCTTGTAACATCGAGAATATTAGTGTGTCGCGTAACATCGAGTATCGTGGTGTGTTCGTGTAACATTGAGTATCGTGGTGTTTTCGTGTAACATCGAGTATCGTTGTGTGTCGTGTAACATCGAGTATCGTGGTGTGTTGTGTCAGGACAAGTGGCGGCTTAAGTTGACAGGTGACGTATGTATTTAATGATAATGTGAACTGTTTTAATAATGTACATTTATGTAACTTTTAAAAATATATATTCGAATGGTTCTTATGTGATTTATAGATACAATTTACTGATTTAATTTAAATTTTATCATACATATTATTAATAGTTTATTAATTAAGTCTTTTTATTTAATTTAGTAAATTGTTTAGTTGTCAATTTAATTATACTAGTGTATGTGTTTTTATTTTTAATAATCAAAGCCTTGGGTGATCGGTGAGTATTTTAATTGATATTTAATCAGCAACGTACCCCAATATCCCCAAAATAACCCGAGGTTCGCAAGGCGACATGTAAAGACCCTTAACCCTCAGGCCACGCTTCCCCGTTACAGTTCATTAAAATAGATTTTTGTAAAGTTAGTAACTGCCAGATACCTTTCTTCCTAAGCAAATTAGGGTATATTATTCCTCTCAAATTTTCATAAATACATATTAACTTTGATTGCATCACCAATTAAAATATATAATGAGTCTAAAAATTGTACATATTTTTCATGTATTTATATATACATGTAATTAGATTAATTACATACACATATTTGCATATATATATACATTTATATTGGTAAATATATACATGCATATTTATATAAATAAATGTATATATTGTAATGCAGGGCACTCGTGACCCAGGTAGGTCGCCGTGTGAACCGCAAGATCTTTTGGGTGTATTGGGGTGTGTTCCTGGTTAAACGCAATAATTAAAGAGACGCACGGAATATCCAAGGTTTTTATTTCTAAAGATAAACGTAATATATAGTGAAAGAAAAAAATTACTAAAAATAAAAACGTCAATGAATTAAATAAGAAAAGCTATATTTGTGTCTGTAAATTAATATGTAAATGAGATTACATGAAATATAACTAAAATATATAAAAGCTAATTATTAATAACACAAAATGGCTATTTAAAGATATAATCATCTGTCTGTTATAATGTTCAGTAGGTGTACAATTCCCAATCAAACATAAGTCTCCGACGCCACACCACCACTGCCACCACCACTGTCACCACCACTGTCACCACCACTGCCACCACCACTGTCACCACCACTGTCACCACCACTGTCACCACCACTGTCACCACCACTGTCACCACCATCATCACAGCCTGAATCTCCAGTTGGCTACAGATACACAGGTCAAAATAAAAGAGGGAAATCACAAATTATAATACCAAGCACCAATAAATCAAACATAAAAATAATTTATTTAACAAAAATAATAAATTTAAATTGAATTACAGAAGTGTTGGCGAGTTGAGTGCTATGGATTATTAATGAGTCACCAAAGATTATTATTAATTATTTAATTAATTATTTAAGAGCAAATCTTTAAAATTAATAACAATCAGTAAACCATTTAATGGGAGAAGTTCGGAAACAATAATTTACAAATCATTTCAAACGTTTAATATGAACAATAAATAAAGAACTTTTAAATGGTTAAGACCAAAATTATCTTTATTACAAGAGAAGCTCAAAAACTAATAACACTTAGCAAACCATTTAAAGGGAGAAGCCAAGAAACAATTACAATTAAATAAATTCATCATATCTGAAAAGTTAAATGACAATATTTTAAGTGTGAAATTAATATGGCTGAAACAATAATGACTTGACAACAACGGCCATTGCAACGACTGGTGAGAAGAGATATATCGACTTGACAACAATGACCACAGCAACGACCGGTGAGAAGAGATATCGAATTGACAACAACGACCATAGCAACGGCCAGTGAGGAGAGATATCGACTTGACAACAATGGCCACAGCAACGGCCGGTGGGGAGAGATATCGAATTGGCAACAACGACCATAGCAACGGCCAGTGAGGAGAGATATCGACTTGACAACAATGGCCACAGCAACGGCCTGTGGGGAGAGATATCGAATTGGCAACAACGACCATAGCAACGGCCAGTGAGAAGAAATATTGACTTGAAAACAACAGCCACAGCAACGACCGGTGACGAGATATATCAATTTGACAACAATGGCCACAGCAACGACCGGTGACGAGATATATCAATTTGACAACAATGGCCACAGCAACGGCCGGTGAGGAGAGATATTGATTTGACAACAACGACCATAGCAACGGCCGGTGAGGAGAGATATCGAATTGACAACAACAGCCATAGCAACGGCCGGTGAGGAGAGATATCGAATTGACAACAACGGCCACAGCAACGACCGGTGATTAGAGATATCGTGGGATAAGCCCACTGTTCGATGCTTACATGACTTCGATGATGAGATAATAGTCCAGTCGAGTACTGTCCCCAAGAAATAAATTTTCGTGGTAGTAATAGTAATTATATTTAAATTTGAATGGTTTTAAAATGTGAATAAATCATATAGATAGTACTCCTAAATTTAATTCACTACTTCTAAAACAATCAAAGACACTTAAGTAAATTTATTTGACTAAAATTCGTATGATTTAATTTTAGAGTTATTAAAATGTAAATAAATTTAATTTAAATGAAAAGGAAGTACACCAATCAACATTCTCTCCCTTGTTTGCCTTATTACCAGCTATGGCTGTCAGAAGTGACCCTTAGAGAAGGTAGTTGGCTTGTTAATACCTAAGAGTACCGATCTGTTGTCACAGACCATAACCTCTTTTTGGTAAAAATGTTTATTGATTGTGGTAGGAGGGTGGAGTTGGATGGAGGAATTGTTAAATGTGGAGAGTATTATTTTGCGAGGAAACTAAATCGAGCTTTAGTACACTGTGATGATAGACACAAGCGCAGTCAGGATCGATATATAATTTGGTGTGTGTGTGTTATGTCTAGATGATCTGAGAGTGAAACACAGATTCACAGATTCAATGAGGGATGGGTAAATGATTTCGAGTTTGTGAAGATTATTTATTAACGGATATCAATTTTGGTCGAGTGGATGGGATAAATAAGGAATTAAGGGAAGGGCACTTTGAGAGGATAGTTTGGAATTTATTGGGGTAGGTAAGAAACACCTTATTCCAGTCTCAGATTTTGGTACATCTTTTGCTCTCAGTGGTTTTACTGCCCTAGGTTTTGAAATATGTCGTTTTCCTCCAGTTCTTGGGTTTAGGTGTAGAATCTTCTGTTTCTATATACTAATATCTCCCTTAGCATCGTTCTCCCAGTCTCAGCATTAATAAATGTGATATTTGTTCTTGTGAAGACTCCCAGTATGCACTTGAGTAATTTGTTTAGGACCACCTGAATCTGACTCAAAACATTTTGCGCCACATAACTCCACGCTTCACATGCGTAGACGAGTAGAGGAAAGACTATACTACTGTAGAGGAAAATTTTAGACGCAGTATTCAGCACATGGCTCTTGAAGAGTCCGTAGTTCCGGACGAAGACCCTCATAGCTCTTTTCTTCGAGATTTTGACGTGAGGTTTCCAGTAGAGGCGAGCGTCCATTATGACACCAAGATATATAAACTCGTTAAAGAAGGGGATGTCTTCACCCAGGACACTAAACTGGTCCAGTGGATGGATCCTCCTTTTAGATATCCTGGTAGTGGTGTATTTTGCTGGGTTACCTTAATTCACCACTTTTCCAGCAAGTCACTGAAATGGTCCAGGAATCTTTGCATTTGTTAAAGTCGTACCTGGTGGTCCTGTGTGAAGTGTAAAACAGTGTGTCATCCGCGATTAGCCTGTCACTTATTTTTTGATCTGTAGGGATGTTGGCAACATAAATTCTGTACAGAAACGGTGATAGGGCAGATACCTGTGGCACTCCCGCTCTGATTTTGTGTAGGGATGACCTCTTGCCTTTCATTTTTACTCTGAAGTGACGACCGTGGAGAAAGATTCTTATCGTACGTCCTAGCTAATTTGAAGTCAATTATCTTTCTTAGGAAGCCAACGTGCTAGACTCTATCAAACGCCTTTTAAACGTCCATAAGAACTGCAAATGTTATTACTTTCTTGTTGAAGCACTCCGTTGTCTCTTCAACAAAACTGGTGATCGAATGTACTGGGGAATTCTGACTTAGGAACCCAAATTGAATATCAGGGAGTATTCCGGTTACCTGGGCAAACTGTTTTAGCCTCTTCAGAATGATTTTTTTTCCTGAACCTTACAACACAGCTGAGTAAGCTGATTGGTGTCCTGTTCTGGGTAAATTAGGAGTCCTTGCCTGGCTTCGGGATATATATATAATATCTGCCAACTTACAAGCTTCCGGAAAGTATCCCACCTTAATGTGGCAACAAATATGGAAGTCAGGAGTATAATTATTTTATCTGAGGCATGGCACAGCATCTCATTGGATATGCGGTCCACACTTGGGGCTTTCTTCTTCTTAGATGCCTGATAGCCTGTTCCATTTCATTCCTAGTCACCGGGGGTGGTAGATCCTGTACAGGTTCCTCGATAAATACCTTCATCTCATCTTTCTCCTCTCTTGTGAAGTTCTCGACCTGGGGTTTGATGTTAACCTTGAATTACTCAGCTATGGCTTCGTCTTTGTCCACGGCTGTATAACTCATCCCATGACGTCCGTAAATGGCCGTAGCTCTAGTTTTCAAATTATCCCCGTTGAGTTGTTTGGTGCTCTTGCACACACTATTCCCCCTGTTTACTGTTTCCTAGATGTACTCGTTCATGAGGATCAGTTTTAACCGTTTCTCTCTCTGGCGAACTTGGGCCCCCTGTTGTATTCTGCCCTATGTCTCGGCAAGCAGGATGTCTGCCTTTCATGACGCGCTTCCCTCATCAGGGCTATCAAGAAGTTCAGGTCTGGATGTTCCCTCTTTAGGTTGACTATCGGGGCTTCGTATATCGTTGATGCCCAATGAGCAAGTCATTTCCCTTTCAATTAAGCTCCCTCTAAGGCCCTCGACCGTTAAGTTGGCTCACTACCCACTAAACCATTATTTATGTATATGAATAACGTGCTGACAAAGGACCAGCAGTCGGACATTTATCTGAGTAATTTCATTTTAATAATCATACGTCGAGTTATGTGATCTATAACTTGCACATTAAAATTATATATTATCAAAACGTCAAATAACACTAATAATACTGTAAACTTTTATCAATATTAACAGCAAATAAAAGGGTTTGAGTGTTGTAAGCTGTTTTTTCAACTAAAATTAGAATATAGATATCCAACACAATCCACAGATTGTTTCCACCTACACCTGATAAAAACCATCAACACAGATACGAACAACTCATGGGACATATCAGTATTATTGAACTAAAACAGAAAAATCTCTATACTTAACATGTACAAATAATAATTTCATGCTAAATGTTTACGTTTATTTTTAATGACTCCTTAAATGAATGTTAAAATGTTAATTAAATACACCATTGAAAGTTGTCTTTTACAACCTAATTGAAAGCAATTACCTTGTAATTAATATTGTTTTAGCTGTCATGAAATTTACATAATACTTTGTTTTCTAAAGTGAAATAAATGGAATATTTTAGTGTTCCCCTTGTACGTTTGAAATATAGTGTGTTTAATTAAAAAATAAAGGGGGTGTATGCAAATAGGACAATAACTAAATAAAACAATTACGTTAACAAAGACAGGAATGTTTCAATCTATTATTTTAGGAAATAAATAAGTTCTATATGTATTTTGTAAAAGTGATTATTAAAATTTCTCCAAATATTTTGAAGCTATATTTTCTTCTATAAATAACAGCTTAAAGATTGATATGTAACCCGTGCTCCATGTCACGCTATCCTCCTGAGCTGCTTAGATATAAAAACAACAGAGCAATACACAAATACCGCCGAGGTCTTCTGGCCCACCAGTATGGGTATAAATATAAGGAAAACATTATAATAATTTAATTGACGTTATGATTAGAAAATTAAACCTATAAAATCACAACTTTTTAAAAATGAGAAAATTGTTTTATTTCTGTGTGTAAGTGTATTTTGCCATTTGTTGAGGTAAGCATATTTCCTGTCTTTCCCTGAACCTTTCCTGAACCATCCCCAACCCTTTCAGAATCCTCCCCACCTTTCCTTAATAATAATATTACTTATATTATAAGTGAGTCAACTTTCTAAATATCAGGGCTTGGTAGCTATAGCAATCACTGTGGCAATGAAAAGTTTTACATCTTTCAATTATTACAATTGTTCTCAAGATTAATTGAAACACATTACATTCTATATTTTAAATGATAGTTATCATGCCATTTATAGTTTATATTACTAAAAGTTTACTATATATCAACTAGATAAATAAATCCTACCAATTAAATCATGAAATCATAATAAGATAATTTTGCAATACAATAAATTAATAGGAATATAAAACATAGTTAAATTATTATTAAATAACATCACGGCTATAAGCTATGCCTTGATTTTCTTAAGAATTGAAAATATAATAGTATATTAGGCTTTATTTTAGGTTTGGATGAATAATTCCAAAATAACCTTTATAATTCTTCTACATCTTGTATATTATTATTTTATTTCTACTCAATGGATGTCAAACGAAAGTGTGGAAGATGAGAATAGTGTGAGCAAAGTGTGGCTCAAGGAGAAATTACTTAATTAATATAAAAATATAGAGAATAACTTATTTGTGTTGAGGAAAGATTTTTACAGTCATCTTTTGACGGAGGTTCAAGAATTAAAATTATCCGCGAATAAGATATATTTGAAATAGCCTATTTCTCAGTGAAATAATAAGTAATTTTCGATAATTGTGCTGGGAAAATTTTTGCTTTATGAAGCAAAACATTCAAGTACTAATCAACAGTCGAAGCACTGCTGAGGACGGAGAGATAGAGGTTCGAATCTCGGTCGGGTGAACTGGGGGTGGTTTTTCCTAAATGGTTTTCCACTCTCCATCCACGCAAATGTGGGTTAACTTCCTTCTAACTCAACCTTCCTAATTCCCAATCCATTAGCGTAATTAGTATTAAAAGTGTATAACCCGAACGGGCAGTAAGACGCGGTGCTAAATATTATTATTAATAATAATAATAATAATAATAATAATAATAATAACATTCGTAGCAAAATACAATTCTATTGTAGAGGTTCATGTAGCTGTAGCTGTAGGACACGTAAATAAAGACAGGCATAAAATAGAAACTACAAGAAAACACGCCAATGTGGATATAGAATACAGAGATGGTAACTAATTTCTTAACAATTTGTGAAACGTGCTAAATGAAGAACATTAAGGTTTTATTAGTGAGCCACTTCTTCATCAGTCAGTGACACGCAGTCTAAAACTAATATTAGGTTAAACTTCACTGGGATATGTCAAGAGCATTTGTAAAGTTTGTCTTAATGGGATCAATGCAAAGCAAGAGGATAAAATATGTTGGCTCTCAATTGACAGATATCTCCCAGCCATTTGAGATTCAGATAGTAGTAGATAGTTTGTAAATCTAGTTATTTACAAATAAATTATATTTGGTCCAAAGCTAAGGATGGATCATGGCAACATTAAGGCATAATCAAAGACCGGGTTCAGTAGAAGGAGACAATCAGGACACAGAAAACATGTTGGCATAATGTATGAAGGACCATCAATAAGAAACTAGTCATACGCTCTCCTCTTTGTGAAGTCTAGACTAAAACTATAAACTAAATGTCGAGGATGAGTTTGAGCGTCAAGTAGTCCTCGGGCAGATGAATGTGATGGAGTTGGAGGCTGAGACCAAACACTAAGAGGAACAAGAGGAATTTATTGCTGGTCTTTACTCAAATATTTATTTATTTGGAAAGGAGGCCCATGAATTTTCTTTAAAACTAGCTTAGTAAGTGAAATAAATCTCTGATTTAGCACATCCTCTGGTGGTTGTGGTAGAAAATAATTTTCCAAACTTTAGCAGATGTGGCCATATTAATGGCAGACGTTAGAAAATCGTAGAAGTCATTGGTTATAAAACTAAAGATGGTCTGTACAAAAGTGTAATGAAAGAGAGAGTTATTTTGCAAGAAGGTACATTAGAGTTTAAAGTTTTAATTATATTCCAAACAAACAGTATTTCGGAAAGTAGACAATTATTGTTATTAATTTCATATTGGAATTCAAGGTTTACCTTCAAGGGTTTTTGAACCAAGAACATGTACTAATCATTAAATATCATTGATGATTGTATCAAGTAAATCAACTATAGGGCAGGACAAGGATTTGTGAGCCATTCATGCACAAATAAGAGTACTTCGAAGAAATTCCTATGCAGGAAACAAGGGAATCTCTTCTACTAGAGAGGGCATGTATGTAGCTCCTGTTATAACAAATGAAAACACTTTAGGGAGTTTTTTAAATTACAAAGGGCATTTTATTAATTATTTTTACAATATTTGATCATTATAGATTACTATACTTAACGTTATAAACTTAGGGTTTTAACAGCCAAAGACTTCAGTCAATTCTCTTTTTAACTTGCTAATATGTGTTTTGACTACAAAATTTAAAGTTGAAGCTATTTACTTCGGAACACATTTGTCGAAAATTTTGTGTGGCTCTTCTATGAACCAGTAGTCAGTTGATAATTCAGTCTAGCGCAGTATTAGTTTTATATTTCCAACCATGAGTTTAGATTTAATAAGTGTAGTGGAAAGTTGTCTTGTTATTTGGGATACTTCAAATCAGCAAATATTGTGTAAAACAAGCCTTTATCCAACCGATAAATTAGCAGGAGATTTATTCAGAAGTATTAGACACAATATTTCCTCATCGCTCGAGATAATAAAACTAATATAATGCTACCCAGTTTGTGCGACGTGAGGCGTCGGACAGCAGTGTTACAGCAGTGTTACAGCAGTGTAACAGCAGTGTTACAGCAGTGTTACAGCAGTGTTACACCCGTGTTACAAGAGTGTTACACCAGTGTTACACCAGTGTTACAGCAGTGTTACAGCAGTGTTACAGCAGTGTTAGAGTAGTGTTACAGCAGTGTTACAGCAGTGTTAGAGTAGTGTTACAGCAGTGTTACACCAGTGTTACACCAGTGTTACACCAGTGTTACACCAGTGTTACAGTAGTGTTACAGTAGTGTTACAGCAATGTTACAGCAGCGTTACACCAGTGTTACACCAGTGTTACAGTAGTGTTACAGCAGTGTAATAGTAGTGTTACAGCAGAGTTACACCAGTGTTACAGCAGCGTTACAGCAGTGTTACAGCAGCGTTACAGCAGTGTTACAGCAGTGTTACAGCAGTGTTACAGCAGTGATACAATATTGTTACAGCAGTGTTACAGCAGTGTTACACCAGTGTTACAGCAGTGTTACACCAGTGTTACATCAGTGTTACACCAGTGTTACAGCAGTGTTACAGCAGTATTACACCAGTGTTACAGCAGTGTTACAGCAGTGTTACAGCAGTGTTCGCCTTAAACACCGGTGATGGTCACTTTTTCTGACACTTGTGTCTCGGTGAGAATAGCTCCTAGCCCTAACATATATAGACTATGTTAAGAGCAAATATTTATATGATATTCAATATTAATAATTGGTTAATAAGAGCATGATATTATCACGTCTTCATGAATCATTTGACCAGCTTACAACTGTTTCGCCCCTGACGGCAAGAGATGTAACTACCCCCAACACGGATCTCACGTGAATGGCAACTCGGATATAGAGATGACTCACTCCCACCTTCTAGAGGAGAAGAGGACATATCGTCCATCTCACGTGAAATGGCAACTCGGATATAGAGAGGACTCACTCCCACCTTCTAGAGGAGAAGAGGACATATCGTCAATCTCACGTGAATGGCAACTCGGATATAGAGAGGACTCACTCCCACCTTCTAGAGGAGAGGAGGACATATCGTCCATCTCACGTGAATGGCAACTCAGATATAGAGATGACTCACTCCCACCTTCTAGAGGAGAGGAGGACAGATTAGTCCATCTCACCGAAGTAGGACCAAGAGTCAATACCGAAAAAGTCACAATAGCTAGATTTTAAAAATCTTATATATTTATTAATTAAACTTTATATAATTAAAGAAGTAAATATTTTAATTATAATTCACTACGAGATCTTTAGGATAAGAAATATCTTGGCCATCTATCTATGCTATGTTAATTTTAACTTAGGTGTCACGAATAATGCAAAATTGTTTTCAAATAACAGAAAAATATATTCAAAACTAAAAACGACTAGAAAACGGAATAAAGTCCCCTACCTTCCCCCCAACCCCACAAAAAACCCATTTTATTATTCTTCTTGATAGTTTTGCACCAGTGGCTGCTCCATAACAATAGCTAACCCCCGCCCCCCTTTCCCTAGGTAATTGCAATCCCTTGGCGGCTTCATCGCAGTTCGCTCATTCTATGTTACAAGTCTGAAAACGAGGGCTCCCAAGGGCTTCATCTCAGCCTTGTGTCCGCCACACACTCCAGCGACTCTCCAGGGCCTCTAATTTTGAAACGTGCGAGTAGCGATTCGCTAGCGTATTTCTCTCATCTCACACACAATCTCGCAAACCCCTAATTTTGAAACTTATGCGCTGCGAAAACTGACGTCACACGATCGAATAGCGAGCGGATTCTACTCGCCAGCCTCACACCGTGCGAGACAGGCCTTGTCTATCGAATAGGCAGTAAAATAACAAAATGGATGCCATCCCCCTCTTCGGTTACAGCTTTCTGAGAGTGATATTGTTGAAATAAACCTATCACTGTACAAAATAGGTTTACAGAAGTAAAGGATATGATTGCTTTGTACACTTTATGCAATCCTTCTATATATTTATTTGTTTATGTGAAAACATAATTATATGTACGACTTTTTTCAACTGTTCTCAACAGTGAATTTGGGTGAGTCGGTAACGTGACCCTCTCATAATCTAAAGTTTGCTTGTTCAAATCCTCGCAACCCTAATTTATTTTTTTATTTATCAGACTTTATAAACTTTAATTTTAAATGATCGTATTAGTAAGCATATAATTTGTTTTGAATATATTTTATAGAAGTATACAAGGTATTTGAGCCTACGTAGACTAACATAATAGTCCTTTAAAATAATTTAAAAAGGTATTAAATTAAAAATGCTAGGCCTACATTAATTTTGAAATTTTGTATATAGGTGATTATTTAAAAATTATATTAATGGGGTTTATGACATAAATTTGTACACATTTTAAAATGGAGATAAGTAAGCTAATTATTATTCACATAGTAGAAATTTTTTGCGTATATTTATGTTTTAAAAATAGTTGCTAAAATAAAATAATATATTACTGAATTCTAATTACAAAAACGTGATTTAAATTCAGACAAAATATTAAATTATTTTACATAGAGTGGGATTGAACTTGTGGAAACCTAAGTTTGGGTCAAGCACGCTACCAAGTGAGCTAAAGAGGAAACTCCTGATAATGCGGTTTTACATATAGTGATATAACTTTGAGAAAATTATGAGACGACAAGCTTAGATGTATACAATTGGAAGATGGTTTCCCAATGAAACTAAACAAATCGTTGTATATAATGCACTCAATACAATATTAATGTTTACTTTCAGTTACGTATCTTGTACAATGGCATCTTGTGGCATCTCATCGCCTCAACCCTTTGGCACGTCATGGTTTTACAGAGTTGTCGGATTGAAAATTCAGTCGCAAGCGAAACAACACTACACCGACTCGCACGACAGTAGAAACCTTTCAAAATTAGCTCTGTTTCGGTACAGCCTGCTATTTGCGAGTTAGCTTGCAAGCGAGTATTTTCGCAAGTTTCAAAATTAGGGGTCCTGGTGAGTGTTATTATTTTTTCCATGTCACGTTGTAACAAGGTTACAATACAAACAGCATGCTTGATCCCCATACTATAGGTACATTTAACATAATAGTTCACAGATGCAGGACTATAATTATTCACAGTTTCACACAAAGCTCCAAATTAGACTAATTTAGTTGATCCCTATAATTTTTAGAACTCAACAGTTCTAAGAGTTGCAGCTAGTCATTATTCGTAAATTTAATGACTGGTAGGCTATAGGCCAATAATAATCATAATAATATGAGTATAGTTATTATTTTCTTAGTGGTACTTTATTATTAATAATTCTTTTCGAATTGGTTGACGTAAGCTACTTTCAGCCAATGTTCGTATGAATGAACCGTCTGCTAGTTGTCATCACCTCTCCTGACATCGATAAGATACCTACCTATATGATTGCATGAAGTCCTTATTTATGAGAAACTAATAATTTTAAGTCTGGTTTTATTCAAAGACAATCAGAAGTAGCAGCATATAATTATTTATTAGATTCTCTAGCTTTGCATACAATTATTTTCTAAAAACAATTTAATTTTTAAAATTACAGTTATTTTAAATACTGCTCATATTCAGGATTATAATTTTACATGTCTTACACTTAATTTGAAGTAGTATTTAGTGAACTGATTTTTTTAAGTGAACTTATATTTAAATAATACTTTGGTATAAAAATAATAAATGACATAGTAAATAATTTAATACATTTATTTTTACCATCAGTCTATCAAGAAGCCGACGCACTCCTAGCACAAAAGAGTTTACTGATTCTTAACAAATTTATTTCCATCCTTTTCTAACACATTATTAGTTGGCCGTAGCCAGTGTATTTACGCTGTACAGTGTAAAGTAGGGATGGGAAAAACTGCTCCTTTAGTGGAGCAGGAGCAATCTGTTACTGCTCCACCACTGGACCTGTTCCTTTTACCTGCTCCTTTTTGTCACAGTCACTATATTCGAACCTACTCCTAGCCTAGTAGCAGTTATCACGTTCCTTGCTTGTGCCGGCACAGCAACAGCACAATTCTTTGGACGAGTGCCTACGGGTAGAAATTTAAATGTCAAAACGAGATAAGAACTGAGTTGTGCGCATGCGTGAATACGGAATAAGTATTTTGTTTCCATTACACCATCTAGAAAAACTATAAATTATTACACTTAAATTTTTTTT